>NW_004624960.1:369416-383306 GCF_000247695.1 Heterocephalus glaber | reverse complement strand
TTTATAGTGGCACAGTTTGTAATAGCTAAAGCTTGGAAACAGCCCAAGTGCCCATCAACTGGAAACTGGATAAAAAAAGATGTGTTTGTTTTTTTTTAAATATAAAATGGAGTACTACTCAGCCATAAAGTACAAGAAATTGGTCATTTGGACTAAATGAATGTATATTGAGGCCATCCTCTAAAGTGAAATGAATAGGACACACATCTGTAAATACCAAATAGTTTCTCTAGTGTGAGAAACTGAGAGTGTAAATAAGGTTTGAAAAGATTAATAACTAATGTATTATACTTTGAAATAGGAAAATATCCAAAGGGGTAGAGTTGGTGGGAGGAGATTGGGAAAGGAAAAAATGTAAAGGAAAAATTATGAGAAAAGAAAAAAAAATGGAAACCATGTCTATGTAAATAAGGAAGGGTGGAGGGGTGGAGGGTGCACAGGTAATGGGGAAAAATATAAGAACCAAGATACATCATGTACAGGTACAAGTACCCAATGATAAATGTAAATGTATTGTATACCTGAAATGTACCAATAAAGAAACTGAAGCAAAAAAATAAGGGCCAATTGAGAACCTGATACAAAGCAGGATGATGAGAGCAGCCAGTCCAATGATGAGGGTAATTACCCAAGGTCTCCAACTGAACAGGTTATGATAGCATGAGTTTTTATTTTCCATGTACTTCTGACATCTATCTAGATTTTCCTTGACCTTTTGAAGGGTATAGTGGATTACATCAGACTTGTTTGCATAGAAACAACATGCCTCCACTAGAGCAGCATATAATCCTCCTTGTGACAAGAGCACTAGATCAAACCCCCTTCTATTCTGGAGGAGCATCTCAGCTAGTGACTCATCTTGGGAGTGAAGAGTCACAATGGCATATTGCAGGTTTTCTAAGTCAGTGTCTACCTGTTCTGCCAAAGCTGAGAGTCCAAGTTCTTCTCTAGCCAATGCACCTGTTTCAAGTGCCACTGAGCCAGTTAACCCCAATCCCAACAAAATTGGAATGACTATAGGGGCTGCTCACTTATGTTTGTATGGTAGTCCTGGAGTTGCTATGAAATCCCATCCCTGCTTTCCTCTGTACACATAAACTTGAGGAGGAACTTGCACCAGGATGCACAAGACTTCAGGTCTAGTGTTACAGAAATCTTGGAAAGAAATATACAGAGACACAGAATTCAGATAAAATAAAATTTCTTCTTGTGAGTGGGTGGGAACACCAGAAACCAGTCTGGTCAGTATCCACTCCCTCTTTGTTCAGCATTTCCCTTTTTATATGCTTTTTACCCATTATATCATCCCTAGTGGTCTTTGATATGTAAATACAATTCCAATTCCTATTTACAAGTCACAGACTCAAGATAGGCACATATACATTGTAAATTCACCCTGGCATGGTAACTTTGTTAGGTTAATGAAGTTACCTGTTAGAGTCAGGTAATCCTCACCTTAAACAGGGAGTTACAGGAAAAGCAAATCTTAAAAGAACACAGTACTTATTTTGCTTCTACAACTGCCTTAATATTCAATCTATTAAGTTATCTAAAACTTTTCCTTATCACTAGTATCTCCCTCAGGAATTCTTTTTTTCCCTTAAATTCTTTTATTGGTACATTTTAGGTAAATGATACATTTACATTTATCATTGGGTGCATGTACCTGTACATGATGTATCTTGGTTCTTATTTTTCCCCCATTACCTGTGTGCCCTTCACCCCTCCACCCTTCCCTATTTACATAGACTTTGTTTCTGACACACCTAGTGAGTCCTGAGGTACAAGCTAGCCAAGTCCCCTTAGGGGCAAAATAAGCCTTCAAGGTCTTCTGTGCCTTTGGCTACACTCACCATGGAAAGATAAGTTACTTGTATCATAAGAAGAAGTTGCCAGACAGGTTGAATTTCCATAAACTTCACCACTTGTCAAGGAGGACTTTGCAGAAGTCCATGCTAAGGCAGTACTTGAGGCTTTGATTGAGCCCAGGACTCCCACACCAACATATAAATGAGGCTTTGCTTTTAGACTGAGCCAACAGTCCTGAGCCAGGTCTGGTTGAGTCAGGTTTAACATAGTGTGGATGGCCCCCAACAGAGAGAATAGAGAGGGAGGCAGCATGCTTGGGGGGGGGGTGTCTGCTCTATTGGTAGCTAAGTGTGGATGCTTCAAAGGAGGTATAATAGGGTGAGGCAAAATAAGGGGTCCTTTACCTTCATTAAGGCTCCTATTTGCTGTCTCAATGCTAGGCTTAACCACCAGGTTTGAAAGGTAATGATTTCCCCTGGGTCTGGAATTAGTCCTCCAGGGAGCCAGATACAGAACCACCAGTGCCATCCTGTGGCCCATTTAGAATCCTGGGGCCTTTGTATCAGAATCATGACTCATCACCCACATTTCCAAACTATGATATCATTAGTGATATTTGGTACCTCATTGTAGGAGGCAATCTTTACACAACCCCAGTTAGGGCAGTGGAAATCAGTTGGTGACCCTCAACCCTGCTGTCCAAATAGATCGAACCCTGAGCACACATAAAAGTCATGGCTTCCCAGGTTTATGAACTGATAGTAGTAACTTCTCCAGTCTTTCCTAACTAATTTAAAAAGATTGAACTCAGGCAAACTGAGAGGTTTCTGGGGGTGGATGGCACCAAAAGCGTCATTACCTAGAATCTCTCCTGAGCTAAAGGAGGTGAGGAAAAAGGAGTACAACTCTCCTTGTTGCATCTCCCCAGAGTTCAGCCTTGTCAGCCCAAGGACAATAAGGACAAGCATTACAATCATGATCTGACTAGCCTTAGCTTTAAAGGATCAGGTCCCAGCTCAGCAGTCCACTGTTAGGCCAACTTGAATCGCAAATGGTGAGCCCATTTCTAGATTCCATCAACATTGAGAGCTGAGGGCATCATGTAGACAACTGTGTACGGTCCCTTCCAGGCAGAAGTCAGTCCTTCATTCTGAAAGGCCTTGATGAAGACAGTATCCCTGGGCTGGAATGGGTGGCATGGTGTAGAGCTGGGGAGTGGCTGAGTACCTCATACCTGGGATTGAATAGTTTTCTGTACCTGTTGGAGAGGCTGGAGATACTTTAACAGGGACTAGTTGGAAAATTCTTCTGGTACCTCACTTTTAACCTTTGGGACCAGGGGAAGGGGTCTTCCAAACATAATTTCATGAGGAGTAAACCTGCTTTATAAGGGGTTCATCTAACCCTAAGGACAGCCAAAGACAGCAGGCTGACCCATCCTTCACCAGTTTCCAACATCAGTTTAGTCATAGTAGATTTTAGGGTCCAATTCATCTATTCCACCTGCCTTGAGCTTTGCAGAGGATAGGAACAGAGAAGTTTCCAATTTATATCCAGTGCCTACTGATTAACTGAGTTCTAGAAGCTACAATGATGGTGCCATTCTCAGATCCAATGGACACTGGTAGTCTGAACCTGGGAATTAATTCCTGAAGAAGTTTCTTTGCCATCATAGTGGCAGTCTCCCTCAGAATAGCATAGACCTCTGCCCAACCTGAGAAGGTATCTATGAAAACCAGGAGGTAGCAATAGCCACCTGCTGGTGGTTTGATCTCTGTGAAATCTACTTCCCAGTGTTCTCCAGGATTACTACCCTGCAGTCTGACCCCAAAGAATGCAGATGGCCCCTGGTGGGGATTTACATCTACACAAGTTGGACTCCTAAGAGAGGCCTGGTGGGTCATTTCTTGTAATTTTGTAAAGCAGTATCTTGGAGCTAGAAGCTTGGCCATCTTGGAGCCCTCCAGGTGGTGACTGAATGCAGCTGCTGGATGAGCTGTTATCCTAATGCCTGGGGGAGGTAAATGTGACCATCTGGACAATTCCATCAGCCTTGGGGATCTTTCTTTGCTTGCAGCTGTCTTGCTTCTTTACCTTCCTCTTCATCATAGGAAGGGCTAGCCTGGAGAAAAGGGGGAGGGGGACTCATGATAGGCAGGATGACTAAAGGTTCAGCTGGCTTCAGGGCTGCCTCTCTGGCTGCATAGCCTGCAAGTTGATTTCCCTTAGCCTTGGGTGTATTGTCCTTTTGGTGACCCTGAACACGAATGATGGCCACCTTCTTTTGAAGCCAAACTACCTCTAGGAGAGACAGTATCTCTTCTTTGTTTATGACAGTCTTTCCTTTAGATGCTCGTGTGGACATGTAAAGTAGCAAAGGCATACCTACTGTCAGTGTACACATTTACATTCTTTTCCTTTCCTCATCTCAAGGCCTAGCCCAAGAGTATCAGTTCTGCCTTTTGGGATGAGGTCCCCTTGGGCAGAAGCTTGGCCCAAATGACTTGATTAACTGTAGTTACTGCCTCTCCAGCTCTCCATACCCCACTTCCCACCATTCTTCTTCTCTCTGTGAAGAGGGTGGCATCTGCCTCAGCCAAGTGGGCATCTGCTAATCTGATCAGCCACCCTGGGTCTGTTCCAGCACTTCCTCACTGTTGTGAATTGTGATTTTGGGGTCATCATCTGCATCATTGTAGTCAAATTGAGAACTTGTCCTGGTGAGAAGACTATGGAAGGCTAGTTGAGCAAGAGGCTTTGATAGTGAGTGAGGCCAGCATTTGGCATCCATTTGTTAGTGGCCCCCTTGAGCAGAGTCTCTACTGAATAAGGGGCAGTTAGGACTAGGTCCTGTCCAAGGGTCAATTTATCAGCCTTCTTGAGCAATGAAGCTGTGGCAGCTAATACCTGAAGACATAAAGGCCATCATGAGGTTACAGGATGTAATCTTTCAGAGAGATAGGCCACAGTGTGCTTCCAGGGTTCCAATGACTGTGCTAGGACTCCCTTAGCAATCCTTCTTACCTCATGGATGAATAGATGAAAAGGCTCAGTAACATCGGGTAAGGCCAGAGCCAGAGCTGATACCAAAGCTCTTTTTAGATTCTGGCAGACTTCTTCATCTATTCCCCATTTTAGGGGTTGATTTCCTCCCTTGACAGAATGGAGTAGCCGTGCTCTCTCAGAAAACCCAGTTATCTACAGTCAACAGTACTCAGCTGCACCTAGGAATTCTTGTACCTGTTTCTTGGAAGTTGGTGTGGGTATCTGGAGAGTGGCCCTTTTCCTGGTGTGGAACAAAGCTCTTCTTCCTTCTGAGATTTCATACCCCAGGTACAATACTTTAGAGGCACAGAGTTGTACCTTCTTGGGTGAAACATGGTAGCCTAACTCCTCTAGTAGCTGAAGAAGTTCTCATGTCCCATGCAGCCATTCTAAATAGCTAGTAGTAGCTAATAAGAAGTCATCCACACATTGAAGCAGGGTGAATTTGAGGTGGTAGGATGGAAAACTCACCAAGTCTTTCTGGATTGCCTCACTGAACAGGGCGGGTTCATGTGTGAATCCTTGAGGCAGCCAGGTCCAGGTAAACTGGAAGAAATTGCTGGAAATTGGATTAGTCCACTAAAAAGTGAAGATAGGATGGCTGGCTGGGGCAAGGGGCACACTAAAAAACGCATCCTTTTTATCTAACACAGTATAAACTTGGTGCTCAGGAGGCAGTAAACTCAGGAAGGTATATGAATTTGGGACAGTAGATGCAGAGTTACCATTCACCAGTTAACTTCTCTCAAGTGCTGAACCATCCTGTAATCTGATATCCCTGGTTTCTGTACTGGAAGGTATGGGATGTTCCATGGAGACTTGCAGGGATTTAATATCCCAAAGTCCATCAACCTCTTAAAGTGAGGGCTATCAATTGTCTGACCTTTTGAGAGATGGGGCATTGTTGAGGTCTCACACCAGCAAGGGGAATGAGCAGTCTGGTATCACCAGAAAAGAGTGAGTAACTTGTTTTGATCCCAGGCTCACCAGTCACTCACTAATGAGGGGGCAGTTTTGGACTGCTCCTGTGATGCCCTTGATGGGAATGGTTTATGATGAAAGCTTTCCCAGGGGATTTTTTAACACTGACCTCTTGGCTCCAGTGTCCACCAGGAAATGGACTCATTTGCTTCCTACATCAGTGTTTACCATGGGAACCTTGGGACAAAGAGAGAAGGAGCCCTGGCATCCTCAGTCTGAATCTTCCTTTCCCCTGGGTGTGAGGAGAGATATTACCTTGGCCAAGGGCCTGAGGGGGCATTCATTTTTCCAGTGCCCTTCCTTTGTGCAATAGGCAAGCTGATGCCAGCCCAATGGCATTTGTCCTCCTGGTTTTCTAGGCATCCACCCTTTGGGCTCCCCAGGGATGGGTCCATGGGACCCTCTCTGATGGCTGCTGCCAAGATCTTTGCTTGTTTCTTTGCCAATGCTCAGCCATGGCTGTGGCCAATTTTTGTCTTTCTAAATCCCTATTGTCAAAAACTTTTTGAACTACTTCTAACAGCTGAGGTGTGTTCATTTCTGGGAATCCCTCTAATTTTCATAATTTCTTCCTAATATCAGGTGCAGACTGAGTAACATAAGTCAAATTTATAGCTCTATTGTTCTCTGGAGCAAAAGGGTTGAATGGGGTATAAACCTGGAAGACCTCACTGAGTCTCTCCAGAAATGCACTGGGGGACTTCTCCAGTCCTGTGTCACTTCAGTGGTTTTTGACAGACTTATGGGTTTCAGAGCTGCTGCTTGAATCCCTTTTAACAAGTATTGGTGAAAGGTGAGTAAAGCTACCCTCCCCCATGAAGAATTTGGATCCTATTCAGGCCACTCTCAGGGGAACCCTTGCTTCAGCAATTTTTGGGCCTCCTCTTCTGAGCATCCCCATGATAAGGGCTTTCTAGTTTCAAACCTAATCCTGTCCCATTCCTTAGCAGTGAACAGAATCAATAACAATTGATGACAGTCATCTTAGGTCAGTAGATGAGTCCTACAGATTGACTCTATCAGGGAAATCAGAACCTGGGGCTTCTCAGAGAATGTTGGATTCTGGGTTTTCTGATTGTAGAGGTCAGAAGTGGAAAAGGGAATATATACCAGGAATTGGTGGGTTCCCAGTCCTGCCCCATTGGGAGTACAGGCCTCCCTCAAAGTCAAGAGAATCTGTGGACTGCATTTTCCTGAGGTGTTGACCCACTGCCAGCATCAGAGACACTCTCCTATGGGGGGGAGAGGTAGCAGAGGAAGTAGAGGAAGAAACAAGAGAGTCAGGGGCAGAGGGGTCAGGACAGACAGGAGAGGGAGGTGAACAAGGGTTATATGGAGGTGGACGGGAGAGGACTTCCACAGCATCTGACTGCTTCAGAACTGGTTTCTGTCTCTCCAGAGTTCACTCATGAGAGGGAGAACTGCTTTTGGAAACATGCAGCTTTGAACAGGCTTTTGTAGCACAACTCTTTAGGCATGGAAGAGGGTGCTGCACTAGAGTAAACCAGGAATCAATGTAAAGAAATTGACCATGGTGTCCCAGTGACCTGGTAACAACCTTTCAAACTGCTTGAGCCAAGACAGGGTCCAGGGAGACCTCAGAGGGCCTTCACATACCAATAGAGGGCCACTCAAGCTTGCAAAAAGTGTGCAGTTTATCCTTTGACAATTTCTCTCCATAATCATCAGAAAATCCTGAAGAAAAATATTCTAAGCTTGAAAAAAATAAAAAGAGAAGATGTCCAGACATAGAGAAAAACCTTAGTGTTTATGTGGTGCACCCTTGAATGATGGCTATCATGACAGACAAAGGTAGGGGGTGTTCCTCTGTGGGTGGAACCACTCCGTCAGTTGACTGGCCATGGCCCTCTCAGACACTTTAAGGAGGAATCCATGGAATCACACTACAACCCATCAAGTTCCATAACTCAGAGGGGGAATCCCCCACTTTGACATGGGACACAAATGGAGCAGTCTATTGTTTGCACTGCCCATTACCAGTTATTCGTTCATTCATACAGCAACCATTCAGAGATTAGACATTCCAACCCTATCCCTGGTGATTTACCAGATTGGCTGGAGCACAGCCAGATCAGACCAGCCCAGCCCAGGGGGCCACTTCAGTCAGCATCCTGACTTTATGGAAGGGCGTGGGGAATGCCTTTGTCAAGGACTATTGTTCCCCACCAGAACCAGAAGGATCCTTACCAGACCACATGGGCTCCAGAAGATTTGGAGGGCATCTCAGGTGTCTGCAGTTCCCTCAGTGTCAGCAGTGAGACTATGGGGCCCTGGACCATCTCAGGGGGCACCTCCGCTATAGTTTGCTGCTGCAGGTGGGAGGGATCACAGTGAGGCCAGTTCACCTCGTGTGGCCATCTCGCTGGGCCTCCAGCTGTTGTGGACAAGTGAGTTCAGAAAATAGAGCTGGACCACACACTGTGCCAGATACAAGCCCAGTTATTATAGCCTGTGGGCAAGGGGGCTAGAACCCAGAAAGTTTCCTCAGCAATGTGAAGCAGTTTGATTTCTCCTTTTAAATCATGCTTTCAGTTGGGGAGGGCTCAGGGGAGACCAAGTGGAATCTTACAGAAGCAAAAATATGCCAGGTTCATGGGAGGCACAAGGAAGTTTCATACACACTAGGTGAGCTACAAAACACCTTGCAACTGCAGCAAGTTTACTGCCAAGCAGGATGTGGGGTTTGGGGTGCTTTGTTCATGTGCAAGGACTTTGTTCAAGCACAGGTACAACATGACATTTAGGTATAAGATGGTGTCAGGTTGGCTATCACATTATCTCCCATCTCCTCTCTGCTGTAACTTGGCTCCTGTTTAGTAATCTGTCCTCACTCTGACCACTGCCTCAGGCCAATCTCTGCTGAACACTGTTCTCATCTCTAGTCCTAAGAGCTCCTTCTTTGTAAAATCATTACATGCATGAAGTCATGTGGTATCCCCTTTTCTCTGTCTGGTTTATATCACTTATCATTATGATTTCCAGTTTCATGGAAAAATCCCCAAATCACAGATGGTTTTCTTTTATGTGGCTGTATACTATTTCATTGGGTATTTATCCTGTATTTCTTCATCAATTAATCAAGGAGTGGAAACCTTATGTGGTTCCATAGCCCCTTTCTTGTGTATAGTCTCCATAAATACTCAAGTGCTGGGGTCTTTTTAACGTGCTGAGACCACTAGGTTTTCATCGTGGTGTGAGTGGTGCCTGTGGTGCTAATGGAAGGTGTTGGTGCACTCAGGAGGTTGGGCTCAGGGAAGGAAGCTAGGTCACTGGAGGAGCTCCCATGAACACTTTTCTCTTTTGTGCTTCTCATCCACAATGATTCAATTGCTCCATTTTCCCCAGTGATGATGTTCTGTTGCACTAAGGTGTTGGCAGATTGAAACTGCTGAAAAAAATGAGCCAAAATGAACATTTCCATCATTTTAAATTGTTTTTATCAAGAACTATGTCACAGTCATGGAAAACTGACAAGCACGCCTTGGACAAATATCCAGTACTGGTGCTTCTGCACATTCAGTTTTGTGAGCAGCCCTCATACCGTTCTGCACAGTCACTGTACTAACTCATACTCCTAAATATAACAATGGTAACTGTTATGTGTGTACACACTTTCTCATTTTTTCTGCATCCTTCTAGAATTTTCTCTTTTGTGTTCTTCCAAAAAAACATTGTGATTGGGTTGAGAGGATATTGAGTTGTGGTGTTTGTTTTGACTTCCTGTTTGGAGGTACCAGGCTACCAGATTGTGACATATATTGCAAGACTCTAGTAACCAGTGGAGCACTATCCTGTCATAAAGGTAGACACACAAATCCATGGGACAGAGAACCCAGGAGTAAGTGGATGCACCTGCATCCAAATGGTTTCCACAAAGGGGCTGAGAATGTGTGTGTGGGTAAGAGCATACTGTTCAACGAATCATTCTGGGAAAATGGGACTTCACCTCTGTCCTTCACCAATGCAAAATTTTCTAAATCCACTAAAGGCTTAATTGTAAAATGCACAACTAAAAAACTATGAGAAGAAACCATTAAGGAGACACCCTGTGACAAGAACTGAGTGGAACATGATGCAGGGGCAGCATGGATTTGTGTGGTCACATCACATTCAGAAGCTTGCACAGAGCAAAGGTAAAGTTCAGCAGAGAGGAGAGACACCTGACAGACTGGAAAAAACCAATTGTGTGCTCTCCAGTAAGACTAACATGCAGAAAACATAAAAATCCAAAAGGGATCAACAGAAACAAAACCAAAATTCCCTGGTCAAAAAATAATGGTCAAATGATCTGAACAGCACTCACAAATGAAAATAGAAAAAATGGCAACATATACATGAAAAAGTTTCCATTTTACTTTATATTTTGTAGCTTTATACAGAATAATTGTATAACAAATTATGTCCATATTTAAAGTGTAGAATGTGGTGTGTGACATTACAACACCTGGTAAGACGATTACCATAATAAAGGTAATTAGAATATCTGACATCTCATGTATTGTTTTGTAGTGAGAATACCAAAGATACACTTTCTTAGTGAACTTCAGGTATGGAGTACAGCATTGCTTATAATCCTTACAATGCTCCACTTTAGGTCTCCAGTACTTATTCGCCATGCATATGTATCCTTTGACCTCCCCATTTCCACCATTTCTGCCTCACAGCGATCATTCTGTCTTCCTCTGTGAATATGAGGTTTAAGATTCCTTCTGGAAGTAACATCATGCAATATTTGTCACTCTGTGCTCCATATGTTTCCTATGGCACAGTGTCTCCAGGTGCTTCAACACCATTGCCAAGGTATCTGCAACTGTGCATCAGATCTCTTTCTCCACCTGTCCACAGACTTATGCTGTTTTATCTTAATTATTACAGAAAATATAAGAAAGATGTAATGTCTGTGTTTCTTTTCTAAATCCTTATTTTATTTTCTTTTAAAATATGACTAACTTTTTTGTATTTCCCAATATCTTGCCTCCATTTTACTTCTTATTTACTCTTGGATTTCTCATACAAGTGAAACAATGAAATATTTAAACTTGTATGTCTGATTTATTTCACTTAAGATTATGGTCTTGAGATGCATCCATTTACCTAAAAATGACTCAAATTTATCCTTTTATGGCACAGTAGTACTCCATTGCACATAATGTCATATTTTCTTTATCTATTCATGGTCATATAGGCTGTTCTTAGGATTTAACTATTATAAATTGTGCTGCGAATCCAAAATGGAAAGAGAAACAAAGGAAGAGAGAAGAAGAAGGGAAGGAAGAAAGGGGAAAAGGATTTTTAAAAGAGTGAGAATGAAAGGAAAAAATGGAAACAGAGCTTTTGTAAATGGGGAGGAGAAGAAGGTTTGAAGGGAGGGGAGAGAAGTGCAAAAAAATAAAAGAATTAGGATATATTATGTACAGGTAAAAATTCCCCATATTGTATGTTGTCATTATGTATGGAAAATATGTAATCCTAAAAAAAATGTCCAGTGGTGGGTCCGGAGTGTCTTTGGGCAGTTCTATTTTTAAGTTTTGAGGGATCTCTAGTGTTTTCATAATGGTTCCACAAATGTGTTTTCTCGTCAACAGTTTTTAATTCCCTTTACTCCACATGGCAAGTATTACTACTTTTCTCTCTTTTTTTGGTAATAATAATTCTAACAATTATAAGATGGTGTTTCATCATGACCTTGAATTGCTTTTGCCTGATAATTAGTAATATTGAGCATATTATGCCTGGCCATTGAAATGTTTAGTTTTGAAAATATCCAGGTTTTTACATCACTATTTAATCAGAGTTTTCTCTTGCTATTGGTTTTTCAGTGTCTCTTTTATGATCTGTGTATTAAACTGTTATCAGAGAGTGGGATGTGAGAATGTCTTCTTAACATGAAAGTCACCTCTTCTCTGGTGATCACTTCCCTTGCTGATTAGAAACCATTAAGTTTAATGTAATCTTCTGTGCATTTTTACCAATTCTTTCATCTTAAATGAAACAATTTTGGAAAGTGCCAATGTCTGATAACACTTATCACATAGAAATCAAGAGACCATGATGAAAGGATACTGTGGAATGGTGTCCTTCAGCCTCCACCCACAGTCTTTCCTCACATAACTGTCTGAAATCCAGGGACTACTGCCAGTTTCCTTCCCCACAACCTTCCCACTATCTTTCACTTTTCACTTATAATAAATTTACATTCCTTTCATCCATGCCAAATATGGCCAGGAGGATTTCCTCTCTGGAACAAAAATCCTCATCAATACAGGATTCTTAACTGCACCATTTATCCCAGAGTGCTGTGAAAGAGTAGAGAGGGCACAGGGAGGATATGTTGAAGGTAGCACCACCTGCTTCCCTTGGGGACAAACATGGTGAAGCTTGGATGCCTCCCTCCCACCCTACCCTGTCTATGGATCTGCTTGGTTAACTTCACTCTATTTCTCTTCTCTTTGTTAATATCTATTTTAGAATTATATTCCATAATTGAGAAATGTGTTGAAGGGAACATTTTTTCACAGATTTATTTAATAAAAATATAGATGATTTTAGATCAAAGGTAAGTCTTTTCAACCTGATTAACTTGGAAATTAATTCTGAATATACCCATGCAGCTAGTTGCAGAGAGAATTCCAGAAACTGAACATACCAAACATTCAGCTCTAGACTTCTATGAAAATATACTTAAAACAAACACAGGATGTGTAGTAGATACTTTAAAAAGCTCTAAACTAATTTTTCCAGCTAAGTGAATCTCTTTACTCTTTTAATTTTGTCTTCTCATTTCACTCAATCTCCAGTCTCTGGCAACCAAAACTGTAATCCTGTCAGTGGAATGGCTTTAGTCCACACAGGAGGGACAATACTCAGTGTTTCTCCCTCTATGTTTAATTTATTTCACTTGGTACAGTGTTCTCCAAATCCATCCCATTTGTGGCAAATGAAAAAAAAAATCTTATTTAAGGGATCAATAGCATTCTATTAAGTATATAAAGTGCATTTTCTTAACCATTGACTCACTATGGACAATTAGTTTTATTCCATACCTTGGCTGTTGTGAATGGTGTCACAGTGACTCTGTGTGCAGAGCTCTCTCCAACACAGTGAGCTTAAGTCTTTCTGCAGAGACACACAGCTCACAATTGCTGGGAGGGTGGGTCTTGAAAATTCTCCTTATGAAGACATCATGTGTTCAAGATGCTAGATGAGCTCATTGACTTGATTTGTATTTAAAAATTACAACTTCACTTTGCGCCCCATCAACATGTACTACTATAGTTTGAAACATTCATTAAATGTTAAAGAATCATATGAAAATGTCTACTCGAACATATTCCTTTTAAACTGTCCTATTTTAAAAATATTTGCTGAAGCTAATCTAAAAATGATCAAGGAAGTACAATAAAATCTTGGATTGTGAGTAAATTGTTTTGAGTATTCTGCAAGATGAGTAATTATTTCTAATAAATTATACTTGATAAATGAGTGTAGTCTTGCAATACAAGTAGTACATGACACTGAATGTCACATGACCACAACTGAGCCATTATGGTCCATTAGGTTTCTCTCTCTCTCTCCCTCTTCACTGGGATTGTGGGCCATCATCTCTTAACAGTAACAACTTAGGGAGGAGATCTCATCTACAGAGGAGGAGAAGAAAAAGAAAGGCAGAGGAATTGCTCACTTCCAATGAGATAAGGGAGAGGTTTAAAATGTGGGAAACAGTACAAAATTGTGTAGAAAAGTACCACCCAAATAAGGCTGTAGTAGTGTGAGAAATCAATCTGTTTAACGACAATGAAACATCACATTTCTGCAAAATCCTCAAAAGGAGGCAAAAGGGTCACTGAATAGATTTCTTGTTAAAGTTGCATGAAAAGAAAAAGATTCCCTTGAGTCAATAGCAGTGATTCTCTTAGTGATAGTGAAAGTCATCCTACACAATAAACCTCCTCTCTCTTGTCGCCCTCACACCAGGTATGAAGGTTTTCAGAGTTAAGTGCAGGTTAATTTATTTATTTTTATTTTCTTTACTAT
>NW_004624960.1:340375-352900 GCF_000247695.1 Heterocephalus glaber | reverse complement strand
CCAGAGTAGTACAAAACTCCCATTTAACTTTCACCCTGATCCTCTAATTTAAATTTTAACATTATACTGCATTTCAATTATTCTCTATTTCTCCCTCACACATATGCAAAATTGTGAAAAACAATTTGTAATCAGGACAAAGAATGTTGCCTCACTAATCCTTAACACTTTGGTGTGTTTTCCCTAAATAAGAATAACCTATATTCATACAACTAAATCATAGCCTTATGATTTTAAGAAGACTGAAGCACACATCTGTCAAGCAGGGTGAAATTAATATTGAAGCAATTCTACCATGTGACCTGCAGGCCACATTCCAGTTTTGTCCTCAGAAAGCCCTTTAGATTTGCAAGTCTATTCTAGACTTGCAAGGATTCTATTCAGCACTGTATGCTGTGCTCTATTGTCCACTAGCTTTAATCTCCTTCACTCTTGAACAGTTCCTCAATTTCTCTTTTCTCATGACCTTGCTTCATTGTACAGAATGGAGGCAGTTAATGGGAAGCATCCTGAGGTGCCTCTGTTTGTGAGTCCTAACGGTCAGCAGTCAATCCAGAGGGCATGAAGCCCATGTGTTCTAATCCTGGTGATGTTAATGTGTAAATCTGGAATCACAGACTTCATTATAAGGTTAGAAAGGTTTCTGAGCTCATAAAATATGACTAGTAAATAACTTGTGAAGAGGCACACTGAAAGTATATAAATAGTTTGTTCACCAGACCTTCACTCTAGTCTCAGCATCCATTGATGATTCATTATTCAAATTATATATTAGTTTGATGTTTAGTATATAATTTTTTAGTGCTACCTTTTCTTCTGTATTTATTATTGGCATCCTATCGTAAGATAGAACTTTCCATTTTCTATGTACTCATTTTTATTTTTATTACTATGTAGCCACTATTGTTCACTTTATTTGATGAGTTATAATCTATTACTCTACTTTATACTCAAACTTTCCAACCTTTTACCAGCAGAGCTAATCTGATCTGATCTCTCTGCAGATGGACCCATTATTATTTCCTCATCTCCCTGTTTGCTCCAGGCTCAAAGCTGCAGCCCTTTTCCCCAACAACTTCTTTTTAACTGGGGATAGGTTTGGAACCAAATTAAGAGTACTAGGTATTTTCCTTGTTCTGGGGCTGTTACTTCTTCTAGGTGCCCTCAGCAAAGAGCTAGGACACATGCACACACTCCTATCTATATTGTCTCTGTATTTATTTTAAATCCATGAATATATTCTGATATTTCCAATAAAAATCCCTTTCCTTATATGGAATTCTCTTTTCTATAGTGAAAATTGAGGCCCCCAGTATCATTAACATTCTTTCCTATTTGCTCAAGCCCTCTGTATCTGGCTTATCTCTGGCAATATTAGCTTTGTCTGCAGCCCTGACCAAGCTGGCTGTGACCCTATGTCTGTTCCCTCATGCTCTGTTCTGGACCATGCTGCTTTGTGCCTACAGCCCCAGCCCCAACACAGGAGGACCCCAGGGAGCCAGCGCCAACTTCTTGGGAGACTACAAGGCTAGAAAAAAACATAGGAAAAGTGTTCTTAAACAGAACACCGAAAGCATCTTCCACAAAGGAAGCCATCAATAAAGTGGGCCATGCTAAAAATTAAGTACTACTCTGAAAGTCAACATTATGAGCCCAGGGGAGGAACAAAATTAGAAAAAGTGCTCTTGATTGCACAAACTGATGACAGAGGGCTGAGAGCCACAATCTATGAAACATTCCTAAGGATAGATCAGAAAAAATGTAACAATCCAAAAGAAAAATTAAGGTGGCTGTATTATATGATTTGTCAAAATGATAAAACTAGTAAGATGCAAAGTTGGGATGGAAGCCCAGGTTTGTCTTCTCACTGAGGCACACCACCTATGTGAGCTGAGATCACTGAGGGGTTTAGCTCTGTCCTCACCTCTCTCCCCACAGACCCCGTGTACTGTGGCTCCCTGGGTTTCTGGTCACCCTCTTTCTCCACAGAGCAGGTTCCCAGGGTGCTTGTTTCATGATGCAGGTCCTTCCTGGTGAGATAGAATTTTGACTGCATGATTGATAAAAAAGTTCATTCTATACCCAAGAACAATGACACAGAAACCCCTCCTGGAGAAAGAAATTTTGCATTACATCCTGAGCCAACTTAGACCTTTGTTTCCTAGAACCATGAAAGTGTTACCAACATTGTGAGTCCATTTAAAGGGAGCTCTAGGTGTGAAGACATGTGCGCCTAGGCCAGTGGTCTTTCATCTTGATGTGCCTGAGCATTAGCAGGTGGCTGACTCAGACAGCCACTGCTGGACACCCCATCCTCCATAGGCTCCTGTGTCAGCAGCTCTAGGGTAGGGAAGGCCCTAAGAATTTGTAGTCCTAACCCAGGAAGGTGATCCCCACCTGCTGGCCCCAGGACCACTCTATGACCTGATGTCCTGAATGTTGGAATAGACCAGGATTCAGGGACTTTTTATGTGTAAGAGGAGACTCTGTCTCTGCCCTCTGGCAGGTATAGGCTTTCAGGAGTTCTGTGCCCAAACTGGGACCAAGTATGTGATTCTTACTACAGCCCAGGGGGTTGGGTAAAATGTACCCACATCGACAGACAGATGTGGACTTAAATCTCAGTCCAGGGCTAACTGCTCCTGCAGTTACCTGATCTCCACAGAGTTGTGAATGTGAATCTCATGGACTCATTGTGCACATTGGAGAAATATAAAATGCTTTCCACAGCTCAGGCACCCTGCATGACAGAGATTATTATGAACAACTAAGAAAGTCATATGAAATTAAGATATAGATATATATATATATATATCACAGATATGACAGTATTAAGATGACAATAACCTATATGTGACATGTACAACAATAAAAATAATTTAGCAAGATTTGCATAATTAATGAGAAGTGAAAACAAAGCATGTTCTCTGCACCTTGGACTGACATGGTGCATGCACACCAGTGCCAGTTTCCCCTGGACTCCACCATGGCCCAGCTGGGGTCCTGCCATCCAGAGTCACTGTTGGTGTCTAGCCTTGCTAATCCCTTCAGCAGTGGCCAGCATCTCTTCTATTCTCTAGCCCCACATCCTGAAGTGCTGCAAGGCCCTAGCAACAGGTGGCCCAGTGCCACATGCAAGTCCTTGTTCCTCAGGCTGTAGATAAGCAGGTTCAGTGCGGGCATGAACACTGTGTAGAAGGGCACCATGAACTTGACCTGCTTATGGGAGCAGCTCTTGGCTGTCTGCAGGTACATGAAGATGATGCTCCCATAGAAAAGGGACCAGGGACAACACAGCCATGTGGGACAAGCAAGTGTTGAAGGCCTTTCTCCTCCCCTCTGCCAACCTCATGATCAACACTGCCCTGGAGATGTGGCTGTAAGACGGGAGGATCAGCCTCAGGGGGAGCACCATGAAGATGAAACTGGCCAGGTACATCTCCAGCTCATCCAGTCTTGTATCCATGCAGGCCAGCTGCATGATGAGGGGTATCTCACAGAAGAAGTGGTCAATGGAGTTGTTCCCACACAGGGGCAGCAGCATGGTGAGTGTGGAGCCCACCAGGCTTCTGGTGAGACTGCAGAGCCAGGCAGCACAGGCTAGGCCCATGCAGAGTCTTGGGTGCATGAGGACCGCATAGTGCAGCAGTCTACAGACCACATCATAGTGGTCATAGGACATGAGGGCCAGGAGGACGCACTCGGTGATGCCCAGCCAGTGCAAGATGTAGAACTGGGCCATGCACCCCCATAGTTGCTGGTTTTCCAAATCCACAGAGTTTGGCCAGGAGCTGGGGGATGATGCTTGTGGTGAAACTCACCTCCAGAAAGGAAAGGTTGGCTAGGAAGAAGTAAATCAGTGTGTGCAGATGCAAGTCCATACAGGAGACCAGAGCAATGACCACATTACCCATGAGGAACACCCCATAGAACCCTGCCAGACCACAAAGAGCACAGGCTCCAGTGCTGGCCTGGCGGAGAAGCCCTGGAGCACAAACATGTCCCAAGAGCTTCTGTTGGCAATGTCCATCTTGACCCCAGCCAGGCAGGAAGCATGGGTCCACCGGTGGGCACGGGGCATGGAGTTGAGGTGTCACATCACCCAGTGACTGGGAAACATGTTCACAGCAGTGGTGTCCATGAGTACACTGCCTTCCCAATGGCCAGCTGGAGACATGGCTGAGGCCATGGGGACAGCTCCGCCTGGGGAAAGAGGGAGAAGCGTACTGCATGACTCAGCACAGGGCTGGAATTGCCATCTTACTCCTAACAGCAACATCTGGCTTTGCCTAAACACTTAGTGATGGCCAGACAGAGAGGGGCTCATGGAATCAACCACTGCATGGGCAGTGAATGTGTCCCCTTGAGTCCCATGGTCACCAGGGAATTTCTGCTTCCTCGTTAAGTGCATCCTGAATACAGAACTTCCCATTTTGCCTGTGTGACCATGGGCTGTCTGCAGTCCACCGGGGCTGCCATTTGGATTTTGATTCACTGGGCTCATCCTCTCCAGGTGGTCCTTCCTGGCCCCTGCATATTCTAATCAGGCAGTTGAGTGTCCAGTGTCTCAGAATATGACCTTGTGGCTCTGCTGACCCACACCCCACCATGTAGTGCTAAGCCATGGTGATGGTGTCCCCTGTCTGCAGACAGCCACACACACATTTCTCTTCCTTCAGGTCATTTTCCAGCCACCTTCTAATTCAGCACTCCCCCCCTGAGTTATATGACATCACACCCAGCTTCCTTACCTCCCTCTCCTGGGTCATTTTTAATAACCACCACCTTCCAGTCCATTATTATGTGGTCCTGTCTCCCTTTGCTAGACTCAGGTCCAGGCCATAGTTTCCTCTTTGTTTTGTTTACTTTTCGGTCTGCAGTGCTGAGCCCAGGTCCTGGCAGGGGGAACTCACACTGCCCAGGGTCAGGGTGTGCAGTCCTGGAGGTGTTGGTGCAATGCTCTACTGTAATGGGGCCTGGGGCTGGAGCAGCAGATGCCTGGGGACAGCACTCAGCACCTCACACACACAGCCAGGGAAGACTCATGGGACCTCAGATACATCCAGAGGCCCAGGATGTCCTCTGCTCTTCCGCAGATGGAGGGGATCAAGCCCTCTGAGGGCTGAGCAGGGCAAGATATGAAGTCAGAGGCTGACAGGAAAGCGGGGAAGCTCAGCTTCATATGTCCCTGAAGACTTCCAGGGCCCATGTTTGAAAAAACATTATTTATCCAGTCCTGTATCTCAGAAATAAGGATGAGTTCATGATATTTAAGGTTTACCCCATTTGGGGAACTGAGCAGCCATACACTTAATCCTAAAGTATTTCAATAACTTAGATGTCCCTGTAACACAAAACAAGCATAACCCTTATGTACACACATTGTGTTTAAGATGCATTTAACTGTGTGTCTCACACATAAGTGGAATCCAGAAGGCCTGATGTCACAGAAGCTAGACAGCTGGAATGGGGGCTGCTCTAGACAGGCCTGGGCAAGCAGGTGGCCTGGCATCAGAGCTGCTGTGTGATTGGGGGTCCATTTTGGAACAGGCACAGCAGGGGTGGACAATGACAACAGTGCAGTGCAGGAAGGAGGATTTCCTCATGAGAAGAACTGGTAATGTCTGGGGACATGCTGATTACCCCAAGTGGATCCATGCCCAGTGTGCAGACGAACCAACCATCACACAGCACCTGCTCTACGTGTGTAAATATTCTATGTCAATAGAAATTAAAAGTAAAATACTCCCTGATGCCTTCCATTGCACCTGTGTAGGAAAGCACAAAGCACTCCAGGCATAGCAGCCCTCTGACTGATCCTCCAGATCAGGGTGCTGCTGAGACCCACAGAACACAGTGGCATCATGAGGAGCAGGGGACAGGAGGTGAGTGAGGGTGGCTGGCTGGGATTGAGGTGCCACATAAGTTGGGTCACACAGAGGAAGGGACAGAGGAGGCTGATGTGACACCTGTGAGTAAATCCCTTGTGGAGATGGGAACTGTGCTGATGCCATGTTTGGAAGACACATGGGTGTCACAGCAGGTGAGCATGGGACACAGTTCAATGGGCTGCAGAGCAGTGCTGAGCTGCATGCCACATCCAGATTCTGAGACCGGAACCAACACCTGACTAGTGGATGTAGGCTGTTCCATCTCAGAGACTCACCTGAAGCATCACTCTTCAGCCTGTGACCCATGATGATGAGAAAGATGGCACATGACAGTCAGGGAAATGTCCACCAAGTTAACTGAGGTCACAAACATGTGCCAGCATGGAGGTGGCTGCTAAAAACCAAAGGCTGAGGAAGAGAAATGGGTGAGTTAGGGTGCCCTCCACCTCCCCTGGAAGTACCAGAGTCTGTGGCTGTAGAACTCACAGAGAACCACCCAGAGCCAGGGTGTCACTCACTGAGCACTTTCCGGGACCCTGGGGGAGTGCAGAGACTTGGGCAGTGCTTTGCTTTAGGACCCTCTCACTAGCTAATTCAGTGCAGAGGGCACAGAAGACAGGAGATCACAAGTGCCTTACAGCCCAGACCCAATCTCATCTCCAGATCAGAGTGGCAGGGGCTGCATTCTACTTGCTGTGTGTCTGGAAGTCCTCTTCTTACATCCTTAAGTAGGATGCACTGGATGAGAAAAAGTATGTGATTTTTCTGAGAAGACTCATGGTCCACAGAGTGAGACTGCTGCATGTGTCTCCAGGAGGAGAAAAGGAGGGTTCTCCTCCAAGGGTGAAGGGGACCCAGAGCCTCCCTGCAGGAGCAGCCTCTCTTCTCCCTGGGGTGTGGTGGACAGGAGGCTGGCAGGGGTAGAACTGGGGGAAGAAGCTTGGGGATGTTCTCCCTGTGGGATAATTATAGTTTCATTATAATGTACATAGTCTATTTTGTTTATTCTCTTGAATACTGGCCTCGGATCTGTTAATTCTTTATATTGTCTTTTTAGCTTCAATTTTACTGTTTTCTGCTCTGATCTTTATGTTTTCCCTCTTTGTACTAGGTTTGGGTTTGGACGGTCTCATTATTCTTGAGTTACCCTCATCACCACCTAGTTCCAGAACTTTTTCATGAACCCACATGGAAAAATCTATCTGCATGGGACAGCCACTCCCATTGGCCAGCTCTTCTCAGCCCCCAGAAACCCCTGTCTGCTTTCTCCTTCTGTGGATTTCTCCACTTTGGATATTCCACATAGAGGGAACCACATCACATGTGGCTTTGGTTTCTGATTTCATTCTCTCCACATACTGTTTTCCAGATTCTGCATGGTATGGTCCATGTCAGGGGTTTGCTGTGACTTACATCTGAGCATTTTACACTGAACAACTCTGCCTCCTTCTGTTTGTTCCCTTGTTTGTGTGTATCATGCTGTTCCCACATTTCTGCCTCTGTACATGCAGCTACTCTGAATGGTCCCCTGCCCAACATGGCTTGAGTGCTTCTCTTTAGTGGTTTAGTGCACACCCTGGGCAGAGAAGCTGGGCTGTGCTGTCCTGAGGCCTGTTACCGGGTGCCTTCCACATTTTCCTCTGCAGTGGCACCATTTACCCTCCACAGGCCATGTGTGGTCCCCTTCTCCACATCGCCACCAGCACTTGGGAATTCCTGTTTTAATTTTCTCTCATGGCCATTGAAGCAGGTGTGAAGTGAGTTCTTGGGTAGTTTTGATTATCATTTCCTAAGGACTACTAAGGCTGTGTGTTGGTCACGTGCTGATCTTCAAAGAAATGTGTACTTAGTCCTTTGCCCATTTTTAATTTTTTATCTCTTTGTTGTTGAGATGTAAGAATTATTTATATATTCTGAACACTAGACTCTCATGAGATATGTGATTTAGAGAGATTTTCTTTCACACTTTCTAAATATTGTCTTTTTACTCTTGGTAGACAAAAAGTTTCAATTTTTTATTAACACCATTATTTGGAGTACATACTGATCACATTCATCATTCATCATGGGGAGTTTGTCCTTGTACATAATGCATCTTAATTCTATTTTCCCCTCCCTCCCCCCAAACCCCTCTTTTCCCTTCCTTTGCAGAGGTCTTCCATTTCACCCAGCTATTCCCCTGCTAGGGGTCTTCCCGAAAGTGTTAAAGTCCTCATACCACAAAGTTTCAATTTCAATGAAGTTCAGCTCATTGATTTCATTTCTTTTGTTGCTTTCTTTTTACTGCCATGTTTAAGAACCCATTGACTAATCCAAATAATGAATATCTGCTACTATGTTTTATGTATGAGTTTTGTATAAATTTAGGTCTCTAACCTATATGAATTGTTTTGTATGTGGGTTAATAAAGGGAATCAGTCTTTATTCTCTAGAAGATATACTTCCAGTGGTGACTTTTCCAACTGATACTTTGTCAAAACTCAATCTATATAGACATATAGATTTACATATGTGCCCCAATTCTCTTACATTTATCTAGTTTTATATTACTAACTTTAGAGTATGCTTTGAAATTTGGAAGTGTAAGCCATTAAACTTTGTTGTTGTAGTTCATTTTTAAAATTATTTTGGCTAGTCAGGTTCAAATGAATTTGAGAATTAAATTTTACATTTAAAAATAGCCATTGGGATATCATATACATGCTATACATAATGGAGGACTACTCACTCATAAAGAGGATAGAGATATTTGTGGGAAAAATGATGGACTTTAAGACCATAAAGCTAATGAAATACATTCTACACAGGAGGTTAAATATCATACGGTCTCTCTAATATGAGAAATTTAAAATGTAAACAATTTTAAGAGTCAAATAAAAGAGAGGTAGCAGGAAACAAGGAGGTAGACTCAGTAGAGATAGGAAGGGATCTGGGGAGGAAGAAGAGGGGAGAGGAAGGGGGAGTAAAATATTCAATATGTGGCATAGATATATACCCATTATTTGATGGCTTTGCTGAAAAGACTAAGTTCTCCTTGACTGAGGTTTAAAGAAAGCAAGCTGATCTGTACTCAAGGAAGTGGGGTTCTGTGTCTCATATCCAGTGCTACTTCTTTCCCTGAGAAACTTTCCTTTGAGTTCATCCATACAGATCATCATCTCATGGTCAACACCACAGACACACTTAGAAGCACCCTGTCTCAGCCACTTTCCCAACAGTGGGACAAAATACCTGCTGCCTGCAACCTAAAGGAAGAGGCTTTTTTGTGGCTCATGGTTTCAGTGGGGTCAATCCATGGTTAGTTGGCTTCTAGGCAGAAATGGCCTGGTGGGAAAAGCCTGTTCCCATCACAGTTGGCAGAAGCGAAGGGAGAAGGGAGGTGCCAGTGTCAGCCCCAGTGACCACTGCAACAGCCCCCCCCAATGGCTCATTCAGCCAGGAACTCATCAAGGGATCCCTCCAGGGTGGGTACACCGCTCATGAGGATCTTTGATGGAAATCATGAGACACCTCTGCATCAGACCAATCACTATGCTGGATGGGCTGCCAGGAGCGACTCTGTGAATAGTGAATTGTGTCTGTGGGACTCAGCTCAGGGGTTGAGTCTCCTGCCCCAGGGTGAGGAGGTGCTGAGTGCCCCACTGGCTGAGCTCCCTGTCTGTGATTTACTGTCCTTTGCCCTGGACACCATCACTGTGTTTAATGCTTCCCCAAGGGCACCATGAGAGGCACAGGGCGTGGGCTTCCCCAGGGGAGATTGTACTTGCCAGTGGATAAAGCAGGAAGGAAAACAGGCATGTTCAAACAGTTCAAGGACATGGTCAAAGTCAAGAGCAAGCCCATCATATTCTCCACCTGTCTGTGGTGAAAGATTCCACCTCCTCATCTGTCGGGAGCAATGCTACATAATTTTAGGGTAAAATCATTTGATTGGCCTAATTCTTCTGCCTACAGCCCAGCTATGAAATTTTGAAACAGAATTCCATTTTGGCCTCCGGTCACAACTGAGACCTCAATGATCCGGTGATGCTGTGATTCTCAAGGACAAGATTACACCAGCTGAAGACATCCTGGGAGGAACAAACATCTACTCAGTTCCTCATTTTTCTTGGATTGTTACATCCTGTTTACAGTGATGTACTGAACTCTCTGCAAGTCATTTGTTACATTTGTTTCTCCTGATGTACTGAATAAAAGGTATGGTAAGCTGGCGGCTTTTGTCTTTGCCACCCAGAGCACCACTGATCAAACCCAAAGCTCAGCTTCTTCTCTGTCTCATTTTTCTAGATTTCCTGTAATTTTCCTTGTGCTGCCATGTCTCGCTGGAGACTAGGACTTACTGCAGAGGTTCTAGTAATGTCCTCTTTCCCTGTTCCCTACATTGGCACCCAACTTGGATGTGAATCAGATCCAGGGGTGAACTCGCCTGTGAGACAAACTTGGAGAAAAGACAGCACAGGGATCTCCCAGGATGATTTCCGAACTCGGATGTGGGACACTGGTGGTAAGTGTGTCCAGCTGGGGGTAATTTTCTATCTTTGCTGAGTTACAAATATGGGTCAGTCTCTGTCATTGGAGCATCATAACTTTGCCAAATTACTTAATTTGCTGTTAAAGCAAGCTATGTACCCAGTACCTAAGGATGCTGTGATAGATTTGTTAAAAGACATACAAATGTACTTCCCATTTTTTCCCCAGGAAGGGACAACTAACATGGGGAATGTGTAGGTACCATTCTCCATGAGGTCTGGCAAAGGGGTGATCGTCTCTCCCCCTGAACACTCCCCACTTGGGCCTTAGTCCACTTTGCTCTCAAATTGTCTCAGTCAGTTCAAAAAACCTTGGCTACCCTTCACTTCACCAACCCTTCTGTGTAGGCTTCCCCTTGTTCGGCTTCTTCTCCCATTAACTTTCATCTCACTGTGGCTTCTGCTCCACCACCGCAGCGTGCTGAGGAGGACCCTAATTCTCTAGGTCCTCAGCCATCTCACAAAGGTCTAGCTGCCCCTCTTGTGAAGCCCACTTCTGGGGCCACTCCCTATCACCATACCCTGCAAAAGGCTGTGACATCGAACAGGGCAGTGGGAGACCCTTTGGGCTTTCCTATCTCAGTTTTGCCTGATCCTGAAACTCAGGGGTGGACATGTATATTCATGCCTTGTTTGATTTTAACATCCTAAAGGACCTCAGGCAGAGCATGCTAACTAATGGCGTCCAAAGCCCCTATACAGTGGGTTTGTTGGACAATGTACTTCAGACTTATTCTCTGGTTCCTCATGATGTTTTTCACCTTGTGAAAATGTCCCTATAACGTGCTCAGTATCTCCACTTTGAGGTGGAACTGCATTCTTTAACCAGGGAACAGGCTCATAAGAATGCTCAGGGAGATGCTCAGTTGGGAGAAGTTACTATTGACATGTTATCAGGCACAGGTGACTTTTTGGATTTAAGCAGGCAGGCCTGTTGCTCAGTGTTACTCTTTCACCAGCTAGAGGACCTCCTGTGGAGGGCTTTGGCTTCTGTGCCTGTTGATGGTGTGGTCTGATGAAATCTTTTACTCAAATCATGCAAGGGCCATTAGAAACTTACACAGAATTTGTAGCAAGATTACAACAAACTATTAGGAGACAGATTTCTAATTCCCAGGCAGCAGACATCCTGATCTTACAGCTAGCCTATGAAAATGCTAATATGGATTGCAAACAGGCAATAAATCCTGTTCCCTCCTCTAAAGATCTTGGAGCATATATTAAGGCATGCCCGAATATTGGGTCTCCTTTATACAATTCGGCTCTAATGGCCCAAGCCATCTCCCAACATTTACACGGTACACACAGTGATTTAAAATGTTTTAACTGTGGGAAAACGGGGCATCTCAGAAAAAGCTGCAAAATGAAAGTGGCTTTACAAGCTGACCCAGAGCCACTGAGTCAGGGATCCAGAGAAAATAAGTTACTGCCTGGCCTTGGCCCTCGATGCCAAAAAAGGCATTCACTGGGCTGAAGATTGCCACCCCAAATATGATAGGGATGGTGCACTGCTGCTGGAAAATGGAAACTGAGCCCTTCCTCAGGCTCAGGAAACAATAGGGGATCAGGGCCAGGGGCCTCCAGTCCCCCTGGGTCAGTGGTACCCAGTTCAGACCTGTGCACAAGTACAAAATCAGACAGCATTGGTGTCTGGAGGAACATTTCCCTCACCAGGGGAACACTGGGGAGCTCAGGAATAGATCTTCCTGCTGCTCAGAGTTCACCTGCTGGGAGGTGAGACTCCGGTATCTGTCTCCACAAGAATTCATGGAACCCCACCCCCCAGAACCATTGGTTTGATACTTGGAAAATTCTCTCTACCTTTGAAAGGCATTACTGTTATTCCTGCTATTGTTGATTCTAATTGTATCTCTGAATTGTGTGTTCCTGTTAGCTCCACAGGACTCTGGGTAATAGAACAAGGAGATTATATTGCACAATTGTTGCTTTTCCCTAAACCAAAAATAAGTAATGTTAGCTTTAAAAATTCCTGAGAGGATCCTCAGCCAGAAATTCCTCAAGAAGAGGTTTATTTCATCCAAGAGATTTCCAAAAACTGGTCCATGTGCAAAATTAAATTGAATGGCAAATTCTTTACAGGATTG
>NW_004624960.1:265247-278655 GCF_000247695.1 Heterocephalus glaber | reverse complement strand
TATAAGATATATTTTCTTGATATAATAAAATGAAACCAGAAATCAATAACAGGAGAAATTTTGGCTAACCACACATACTTGGAAGTTAAAAATATGTTTCTGCATATACAAAATTTCAAGAAAGAAATTAAAAAAGAAAATTTAAAATATCATTAAATCAATAAAAATAGAAATACAGCACATATAATAGAGAAGCAGCAAAGGCAATTTTTACTAGAATTTAGTAACACCTATTTAAAAAGAAATCAAGTAAATTTATATGTATCTCAGCTAGAATGATTAAATGAACTAAGCCCAAAAGAAAAAGGTATAATAAAATAGAAAGTATAAACCATAAATAAGTAAAATAAAGAAAATGAAGGCAATAGAAAATGGAATACAGATTAGAATTGATTTTTTGAACAGATAAACAAAAGTCATCAAACTTTGATCCAAAATGATTTTCAAAGAAGGAAAAAAGGGAAATATATAAAGTCACAAATGAAAGGGACGATAGTGGCACTGATATAACAGAAATACAAAAGTACTGTGGACAATGACACTACAACACATTGGATAAGCTAGAAGAAATGAACATATTACTACAAATGTACAGTTCACAAAGATTCAGATGAGGGAGAAATGAAAGATCTGAACAGAAAAATAACGAGTAAAGACACAGAATCAACAATACAAAGTATCCCATCAAACATAAGCCCCGGACCCATTAGGTTCAGGGCCACAACTCTACAGAACATTTAACCAAGTAATACCAAGCCTTTTCAAACAATGGTTCATTTAACAAATACAAGAATCCTGTCAAACAGTCCGAGAGATAGGCTTTTTGGGAAATCCATTGTATCCCAAAACTAGCACTAAATGAGTTAGAATGGGAAACTTCCATTCTTTTGAAAATGTGCTTGATTTCTGATCCTGTAGATGGCAAACAAATTCCCATGAAAAAATCTTCATTCTATTGCACAATGTGGGCATGGTTGAACACAGACACTCACATACACACACATACACACACACACACACAAACACACAAATATCTGCCACTGATTTACACTTAGAAAGAGGAAGGGGGATTGTAATTGTATTTTCTTATGAATGGTGGTACTGTCCATTTATTCCATAACAAATCAGAACAACTTGTAATTATTTAAGAATAATCAAAGACTAGAAACTGAGGGTTATTGATGACTATTTTCAACTCTGATGCAATTTTTTTTCCAGCATGGTGCAAGATTTTCTGCAACACATACTGGTTTTCTGGAACATATCAACCCACAGAGCAAAGCCGCACTCCCAAACCTGGTATATTGTTCTATGTAATACCAAATGGATTTCTAGAGTATAAGTAAATTACTTTCATTATCAGACATGTACTTAAAATTCACTGAATCTCCACTGATGTGTGAAACATTTTTGATTCCTTCCTTGTTATTAAATGTCACACTTTTAATGTAATTCTTCAGAACTCTGTTGGAAATTTAATTAGTCTCATTGGTGTGGCCAAAGAATCTTCCCAATTAGAGGCTGGAGGAAACATGGAATCCTTGGAGGTTGGGATCACCAGGTCCTTGGAATTCATCAGAAGTGTGACCCACTTGAGTCCTTGGTGAAAACTCACTGGGCTCACAACTACTTCAGAAGTGGGGCTGAGTGTGGGCTGTACTGGGAGTCTCACTGAGAAGGGGAGGATGTGTTTTATTCATTGAAGAAAGAAGCAGGAGCAAGGACCTTGCTGAGTTCCTTAATATTGTGCAAAACAATATTCATGTCAGTGAGGTTAGACTCATTACTCCACTGTTCATGTAAGTTTTTATACATTAATGTATTTTCTTTAACATTAGTAATGAATAAATCATATACCAACACCCATGAAATACTTCAAATCCTTAAGCCAACTTACCTATATTTCCCCATATGATGTATATGAGCTTATAGTATAGATGCCATTTTCTGCATGCTAATGTTTATTTTAGGCAGTTAGATCTCAAATGCTCTTCAAAGGTCTGAATTTCATGTGTGCCCCAAGTCACAGGATCATAATGGTTGGAAATTATCCTGAAATTAAGCAGCAGGCCTCAAGAATTAAATATTTTGATAAGTTGGATTTAAAATGTAATGAAAATATCTACAAGCTCATGAAGTTTATTAGCCATTTCATGGAGATCAAGTCACATGACAAAAATATTCTTTGAATTGACCAAAAAGTTGAGATATCTAGTATGGTCATTATTATGAATGATTTTATCAACAGCTCAGTTTTGTAAAGTATTAAATCATAATGCTTATCTTCCAGATATTATATGTCACCCATTTAATAATTTATGGGAAATTGACAATCATGGCCCACATTTTAAAATTGTGAGCAAAATAATTTCAAGCTATCACTTGGAAAATGAAAGATCAGGGGGAGGAAGGATCCTGGGCTATTTTCCTTTCTATGGAGGATTGTCATGCACTGTGAAGAGTAGAAATGTAAGGTGAATTTAGCACAGGGAAGCTGAGACTTTGTTTGGACTGCAGAGAAAGGACAGGAAAGAGAGAGATCAAGATGGAAAGGAGACTGCTAATGACCCATATCAAATCTGTTATTTTGATAAACAAAATTAAAAATGGCACAATATTTTCAATATTATAATCTCGCAATTCTGTTTTTTCAAAGAAAATGAAATAATACTGACATTAAACCTTCAATACAGCTATTTTTAGTACTGAAGAAATAATCTGTAAACAGATTGTTTATGATTTGAAATGGTTCAAAACAACCACAAATAACTAAATTAGATTTAAAATAATTATGTTAGCACAAGTAACTTATCAAAAGCTATGAAAGCAAGGAGAGGGAAGGTCTGGATAGAACTGAATATTGAAATCCATTCTTAAATTAATATTTTGTCTTGGAAGACTATTTCAAACACTTCTGGGCTGATTTGGAATTTTTTTTTTATGAAAGTATGTAGACCAGAAAGTGCAGGAAGGGAACTGGCCATTTGTTGGCAATAGGAGAACAATATTTGTACATCCCAAATGAAATCACACCTTCCATAGATGATGGTGCAAAGAGGAAAGAAAGGGCTCACACACAGGTCTAGAAGACCTCTTGAAGTGGCAGACTGGTGCAGTGTGACTGGCCTGGTGTTCTTTAGATCAAAGTTATTGTCAAAGGAAGCTCAGTTTCACGCATTAGATGTGTTAGGGAAAAGTAAGGAAAACATCATCCACAGAAGGACCACATCACAGTCATTCTCTAACCCAGGACCTAGAGAATGAGGAGCAGATGATGGATTTCCAAAGCCCAGTGGTGATGAAGAAGCTTTCATAGAGAAACTCTGGAATGGTCATGGAAAGATTAAGCAAATGAGAACAATGCTTGAGTAGTGCAGCGAGAATTAGAAAGGCTTAAGTGTGCCAAATAAATGAAACATTGGCGGGGCTAAATTTCATTTTAAACATGATAATGCTTAAATGTTTCATCTTATCAATGTAGGAACTAATGGAATATCAGAAGTTTGGAAAAAAC
Source organism: Heterocephalus glaber (assembly GCF_000247695.1). The sequence continues at coordinate 275,141 of NW_004624960.1, read as the reverse complement.
CCAAAATATAAATATATGGATTCACTAGATTTCCACATACTTTATTTTATCCATTTATTCTATGCTGAGCTCATGATTAGAGTCCACACATTGGTGCCAATGTCAGCATTTTATTATACTTCTAAAAGGTCCTCTACCTTCTGCTTGTAGCATCCTCTGCTCACTTTAACCTCTGACTGTGCAGAGACCACAGCAGGTCGGCAGACATGGACAACCTCACTGTCTTCACAGAATTCCTCCTCATGGATGTTGCAGGGTCCCAGGAGCTCCAGGTTCTGCAAGGTGTGCTATTCTTAGTGATATATCTGGGAGCACTAACAGGGAATCTTGTGACTGTCATTGTCATCCTGACAGACACACATCTGCACTCTCCTATGTACTTTTTTATAAGCAATGTGGCCTTCATAGATCTCAGCAGCATCTCAGTTATTGTTCCAAAGGCGGTAGTGAATATCTTGATGGGCAGTAAGGTCATATCCTTGAAAGGGTGTGCCTCACAGATTTTCCTGAATATCCTTTGTGGAGCACTGGAGATTGCCCTCCTGGTGGTCATGTCCTATGATCGTTATGTGGCCATTTGTCACCCTCTACACTATGGGCTCATCATCACCCCGAGTCTATGCTCCCAGGCCACAGCTGGCTCCTGGGCCTCTGGTTTGCTCTACTCTGCTATCCACACAGGAGCTCTGTTCAGGCTTCCCTTCACCAAGACCAATGTGATCCAGCAATATTTCTGTGATATACCTCAAATTTTGAGGATTTCCTCTTCAGATGTCCAGCATTCTGAATTTGTAATCCTTGCTATAAGTGTTTGCCTTGCCTTGGTATGTTTTGCCTTTATGTTCTTGTCATATGTTAACATATTTTCAACTGTGCTTAAGACTGCTTCAGGGGAAGCTCGTAACAAAGCCATATCTACCTGTACCCCACAGCTGGCCATTCTCCTTTTGTTTCTCATTTCTGGGTCAGTGGCTGTATTAGGCCCCACTGCAAAGAAGCCATCCCTTAAGAATCTTCTGATTGCCATGTTCTACACCATGGTGCCCCCATTCATTAACCCCATCATCTACTGTCTACGCAACAGGGAAATCAATGTTGCCCTGCAAAGAAATTTCAACAGATATTCTTGGTTCACAATCAAGCATTTTCTTGAATAAAACATAAATATTAGTCTATCAGTAGAAAATTGTTTTATTTGCATTAGATGAATGTTTTTAAAACTGGGATATAACCTGTGGATTATCTCCTTTTAAATGTCTGTTTGTTTTTGTTGTCTGTACTTATTATGGTGAAGTATAAATTTTGTTTTCCTTTTCATGTTGAGTTTGTTGTATATTTCATTCTTTTGAAACACCAGAAATCTAGTCTGTACTGACAAAATATTTTGAAAATATTTGAGATGGTTTTGAGCAAAACTCACAGTCAGGCACCATAAAGAGCAAGGTATGCATTATATGTTCCACTTTAATAGATCCCTGTACTATTAACAGAACATCAGGTCCTGGATCTGACTTACCTGGAGAAGCATACTGAGTGGTCCTGTGAGAAGACCCTGCTGTGTGCATTGTGCTCTATGCACTCACCCTTCATTTTGGGCTGGGATGAGTAACACAGTGATTAGATGGGGGGGGGGGGAACCCAGGGCTGAGGACAGTAAGATCTTGCCAGCCCCTTAGGCTACATTTGCTAAAACCCTTTCCTCATCCAATGAAAATCAAGACACAAAACAACTGACCTTCAAAAAATTACAACTTAGAAGTTTATGTTTTATTTCTCTGGTTTGGATGAAAAAATGCGGGCCATGGTTGATGCATTCAAACTTTGTGGATAAGGAACAAAAGCAAATCAGAGTGTAGCATGGAGATAATTGAAATGATAACTTCTGCTGGAATCTCCTTGGAGAACAGCAGATAATGCTTGTACTGTGTGGTACACTTTTTTTCATCAAATAGCACATACAGATGGATTCACTCAAAATCTAGAGTTTTATTATTCTGACTTCTAAGAGATGAACCTGCAGCATGTGGCTGGCTAACACACACATTGACTATATTGTCTCTCAGAATTGAATTCAATTTTCCCTTCTTTCTCATGGAGAAGCCCTGTCTGGGAAAACCTCAGCATTGAGGCCCTGGTGCCCATTTAGCTCCAATCCAACATTAGAACAACAGGTGCATCAGGCTCCCTGCATTTCCACACTTATTGATCCACACAGAAGCAAGTGTTGTTTGGCCCATGAACCTCCTGTCATGGAGAGCTCATGTCCTGGTGAAGGTCTGGATGGGGCTCACCCTCCTCTGATGCCTGAGATACCTCAACTTTCAAGGTTTCATCCCTGAGAAGTCTACCTATATGTGGCATTTATGTGTTCATATAAGCTGAAAAACTAATTTATGTATTTTTAAATCAAGTATTTACTGCAACCAAGCTAACATATCTACAGTTCTTTTTAAAATGTAATGTTATCTTAGTCATGATAGTTGGTTTCAAGGAAAAAATCCATCTCTAAGTTATATTTAAATGACACTGTTGTAAAGGTAGTGTTAACAATTTTGAATATTTTAATTTAAATTTATTTTCCCCTATTTTTGTCTTTGTTTAGATTTATGTAGATTTTTCTGTGCAGATTATATTCCTCCAGATATTTGAGTGAACAAGAACACTGATTTCTAATATCTGAAGTTAATTTATAAATTACTCTAGTTATTTTTTTTGTTTTGATTCTCTACCTAGCACCTATGATTATTATTAATGGTTTTATAAATTTGTAAATCAGTATTTTTCAACATTTTCAATAGACATATTATTATGTGTCAGAATTTTTCAATTATAATACTCAAGTCCTTTACACTAGGAAACTTTTATTTCTAGTTCTTCTTTGGAGAAATTTCATGTATTTACTTATTTACAACTGATACTCATAGTCATTTAAAGGATGTCTTGTCATTCCTTAAGGTTTACAGAGTGTAATGTTAAAATCAGACTATCAAATCTATCATCCATTCTGCTTACCATTTCTAAGTGTGAACCTGCAACAGCTACTTTTGTTCAGCTATTGAAAATACATCATGCATTACTATGACTGTATATTCACCATTCTTTGCAATGTATCACTAAAGCCTTATCTTACTTTGTGCTTGAAATTTTGCGTACTTTGATCAATATTTCCATTGCCCACTGAACCATCTGTTCCAGGATCTGGTAACAATCATTTTACTCTCTAGATGTACAAATTGAACTTTGTGAGATTCCACATAAAAGTTATTATGCCAGGTGTGTTTCACATAGCATAAGGCCCTCAGTGTTAAGCCATGTTGGGGCAAAAGCCAGAACTTCCCTGTTTTTAAGACTGTATAGTTCCATTCCATTAGTGCATATGCTGGATTTTCTCCCCTTATCTGATGAGGGACACCTAGGTTGCTTCTTTGTCAACAAACCTGCAAGGTAAAAGAGATGGGGATATTTCTCCAGTATATTGATTTCAGTGTCTTGTATACATACAAGGCATGGAATTGCACTATCATATGTGTTTTGCCTTGTATCTAGATGTCCCTATAAAGTCTCATGTTTCATGGATGGTGTATTTGGAGGTGCCTGGAGCTAGGGTGTGTGAATATGGATTATAGGTGTGTGACGACTGGATTTCTCTTTGTGGAGAGTTTTGATCATGAAATATTGTTGGATTTTGTCAAATGATTTTCTGCATTTATTGAGATGATTTATAAAGCTGCTCTTCATCCTATCACTTTTTTGCATCACATTCATTTATTTTATGCATTCAACCAAATTTTCTTCCTAAAAGTAAATCCCAACAGATCATAGTAAAACTTACTTTTATTGTGCTGTTGAATTTGGTTTGCATGTATTTTGTTGGGAGTATTAGATGTATGTTCATGAGGAATACTGCCTGGGCATTTCTTCTCTTGTACTGTCCTTTCTTAACTTTCAGATCAGAATAATGCAGGATATATAACATGAATTAGAAAGAATTCCCTGCAGCACCTGGCCAAGCATTCACAATGTAAGCTCAGACAGGACCTGCAGCCCCAGTGATAAACAACAGACCAGGAACACTAATCCTGCAAAAAAAAAATAATAATAATGCTTACTGTAAGCTTCAAAGAAAGTTAAGTTTCACTATGAAAGTGACTCCTTAAGTGCTGCTGAGACAGCAGACCATTCTTCCTTATGGAATTTTGGTAACTATGGGTTCATTGTGTTATTAGACTACTATGGGTTGACTGAGTTATTGGGTAACTATGGGTTAACTAGGTTACTATGCTCTTTGTACAGTGAACCTGAGTTGCCATTACAACTTCTGTAATCTGTCATCAAAGGAGTGTAAAGGACTCAGAAAATCCTGCCAGAATTTTTGCTCTGCCTCCCTCCACTGCTCTGCTTTATATGAATCCTGCTTGCTATATTCCCAGGGAAGCTCTAATGAGATTAAGCATTATGGATGTAAAAAGAGGTATATGAAGAAGTGCAAATGTCTATTTGGGGCTATGAAGAGTGACAGGAGCCACTTGCTGAGCTGCTGGTATTTAAAGCCACTCTCTGCTCCTATCTTCTTGTTAAGCATGGTCTGTCTGGAGTCCTCACAGTTTCCTGCTTCATTTGATGCATTGGGTGGGAATCTCTAGGGCCTGACATAATCAGTCATGGCTGAGTGCCACCCCAACAAGCAGAACAGGGAAGGTCAGCTGGCCCCAGATTACAAGTTTCTGCTGAGTGCTAGCCAACAGAGTACTTCTGTCATGTGAGAGTCTCCTTGCATGACCAGCCTCTGAGGCACCCTAGCTGGTTGCCTGAGGAGGGCTCACACAGAGAGGACCAATCAGCAGTTAGCAGACCTCTGAATTGTGCTGAGCTTTAGGGGTCCCACTTTGAGAAGGAGATCCAAAGAGGAGTCTCCAAAAGAGAACTGATCAACCTCTGTGTTCCCTGACTAGCTTCTGAAGAGCAGTGAAACCAGAACATTGTTAGCCACCAGAAGGTAGGTCTGGCTGCTGCTGTTGGTGGGTGGAAGTATGTGTTTGGTTGAATGTGCAAGTGCCTGTGTGTGAATGAGACAGACATGGCAATCCTGACTCTGGTCAGGGTGCACAGGGCTGAAGCCAGTGCAGATTCCAGGGCCATCTTCATATGGCTTAGGGCAGCACTTCAGTGACAGCCAGGATCATTGGCCTGCCAGTGCTCAGAGGGACCTAATATCTCCATGAGGAGCCTGGCTTGTGATGGACAAAGCAATTGGCATCTTGTTTATTGTCTCTTTCTGTGGAAAGTAAAACCATAAATGAGAACCATAGTAAAAAGACTGCTCTAGTGGTCATGATTAAGAAAAGAAAAAGACACACTAAGAAGGGATGTACTGGAGATTATGGTCAGAAACTTACTCCAGGGGAACTCAAAATCCTTTATGAGACAGAATGACCATTGTTTCAGGTTGGAAGGCCCCCACAAGGCTCATTTAAAAAATGAAACCTTAGTTCACAAAATATAACAAGTTATCAGGATGTGACAGAAAGCCCCAGGCACCCAGATCAGTTCCCTTATGTGGGCTCAGGGTTGCAGCTAGTTCTTTGTCCACCACCTTGTCTGAGAGAACACCTTTCCAAAGTTCTAGTGGTCATAATGGGCCTGTCCAAGCAGGCAAAGACCTGCCAAAACTCCACCCATTTTTGATGGAAATCCAGATGATTTGGCCTTAGATACTCCTGCTCATGTACCAACTTCCCCCTCAAGGGCAAGAAATACCAGACACAGCTTGAAAACCCTCAGCAGCTCTAGAGCCAGGCCCTTCACCTCCAGGTTGGCCCCAAGCCAGCTGCAGCCTCAGAGCCCTGCACCATTTTGTGTCCACTGCACACTAGGTCTGACCTCTGGTTTGGCCCCCAAATCCCATACTGCTTCCCCTGCTTCTATCAGGAGGCCTCATATAACTAAAACTCCCCAGAACTAATTGATATGGGAATGAACCACTTGATTTTGACATTCTCCACTGGGCCTCTCAGGTATAAGACAGCTGAAATCAAGGGGCCACAGGAAAAAGTAAGGCATAAGTCTTTTGCCAGTCTTGGATTTGGAAAATGGGGGGCCACATGGTGGTTCATCAGTTTTTGTACATGTTTGATTGTCCAGTTCCCCTTTTAGGGAGGGATATGTTGGCCAATTTAACTTGATTTTATGGACAGAATAATTCACTTTGAACTGCCACCTCTATGGTTCATCCTGGCTCTGACTGTCCCCTGGAAAAAAAATAAGCAAGTCTCCATGACTGGACAATTCAGATGGACCCCAAGTGGGATTTGGATTTAATTCAAAATGGACTGAGGTGTGCACAAAAGACAAACTACCTGGCCTAGAAACAGACCAGCCCCCAAGCAAAATAAAACCCAAGACCCAGAGACAATTGTGAGAGTTCTTGAGAACATCAGGGTTTTATAAGATATGGATTCCCAACTGCATCATCCTACCTAAGCCCCTTGATAAAGCTACAAATGTGGGCAGGAGAGCCACAAGCATGGGGAAAAAAAAAAACTTCCATGTCTTTCAAAGAAAAGCTTCAGGAAGCTCTGGCACTAGGTCTCTCTGACCTAAACAAGCCTTTCACCCTCTATGTGACTGAAGAAAAGAAGACTGCAGTAGGGGTGCTAGTCTAGACCCTCAGTTCATGGGAATGATCAGCGGCCTACTTCCTCAAGCAACTAGACAGAGTTGCACAAGGGTGGCCTCCCTGCCTGAGGACTCTGGCTGCAATTGCTCTCCTGATGAAAGAGGCTGACAAATTGGCTTTGGGCAAAAACCTCTGAGTGTGGTTACCCTTATAAATGATAAAGGTACCCACTGGCTCACCAGTTCTTCTCAGACACACGACCAAAGTTTGCTCTGTTAAAACTCTCAAATCAGGGTGGAAGCTTGAAACAACCTGAATCAGCCACCTGATTTACCCAGATAGTTGGGTCCCTACATGATTATTGAGGCCATAGAGCAGGTTTCACATAGAGAAGACGAAAAGATGAAGGGCTGGCTATGCAGTTGTGACTGTAAAAGAGGTTATAGAGTCCTGACCACTGCCACAAGAAACTTCAGCTCAGAAGGCTGAACTCATTGCCCTCACTCATGGAGTAGAGTTTAAAAAGAGAGAGAGGCTACATGTCTGAACAGACTTGAGAGAAGCATTCCTGACCTTGCATGTGTATGGAGCTCACTACAGAGTAGAAGGATTACTTACAACAGGTGCAAAGTGATTAAGTACATTCAAAACAAACTTTGACTCTTGGAAACTGTATGGGCTTCCAAGCAGATAACAGTTGTCCACTGCAGGGGACATCAACAAAAGATCTAAAAAATACATGGACAATGACAGTGGCAACCAAGACCCCAAGGCCACATGTTTAAGGTGAAAGGCTGTGCTCCTTCTCTTGATCTCTTGGGAAAGAAATTTTTTAAAAACAGGTGTATTCATCAGGTGATCTCCAATAGGTAGCACGAGAAAAGGACAGGTGATGTCAGTTTCCAGAGGGCTAAATCTACCACATGGTGCCTCAATTAGTACAAGCCACCATGTAGTGGAAAAATATTAAAGACGCTGCTCAGCTCTTCTATGTTCCTCTGATGACAGCCCTGACAAAACAAGTTGTCTAATACAGTGTCATCTGTCCCCAGAACAACCCAAGAGGACACCAGAAATTCCCACAGGGTTCCAAAAATGGGATGATACCTTTTGAGGACATCCAGGTTGGCTTCACAGATTCACACCAATGTAGAGGTTTCTATTGCCTCTAGGTCACAGTTTGTACCCACTCCAACTAGAAAAAGCTTTCCCTAATTGACTGAGAAAGCCCAAGAAGTAGTACAGAGACTGCTACAGGAACTATTTCCCTGTGATGGGCTTGCTTTAAACATAAGGCTGGACAACGTTCCTGCTATTGTAACAGCAGTGGTCTGAGGGGTGGCAAAGGAATTGGAGATTAATTAAAATTTACATGCAACCTGTTGGGCCCCAGAACGTGGAAAATTTAAAAAGATAAATAAAACCCTAAGGCCAGGTTTAAACAAGCTCTGTCAGGAGACAGGGCTTACTTGGGTTCAAGCCCTACTCATTTCCCTCTTCTGGATGGGATGTACCCTCAAAAGACAGCAGACTGCTCTTCCCATAAGCTTTTATTTCCTGGGCCACTTCCATCCTAAGGGAAATAACCTACCCTATAAGAACTTTAGGAGAACTCCCCTAAAATCATGACATGATTAAGCTGAAAAAGGCTTTCCAGAAGTTAGCCTCCCAGATGCTGGAGAAGACCCACTTTAGCATCTCTAGTCCTCTCCACCCCTTATCCCCAGGTGACTCAGTCTAGGTAAAAGATTAGCATCAAGAAAATCTTAAGCCTAGATACCAGGGTCCAATAACAGTCATGATGACCCCCACAGCAGTTCAAAAGGAAGGGGTCCCCACATAGATCCATCACAGTCAGATAAATAAAGGACAACAACTCATAGCAAAAACATTCCAGAGATACCCACCATGACACCAAAATCATTCTGACACAGAGGGGACCCTCATAGGGCCAGCGATGCTGGCCTCAAATGTGGCAACATCACCAAGAGTCAAAAGCCCTGCTCTAGTCAAATGGGAGGCTGACACATCTATGCACAGCACAAGCCTGGGAAGCCATTCACATAAAGTCACCTTCCTTTAAAATTGTCTGAATGAACTGTCATCCCTTTTTAAAAAAATACTTGTCTCATTAACCTTCTTTTTGATTTTTTTTTTAGTTCTTCTATTGGTACATTTTAGGTACACAATTCCTTTACATCATTGGGTGTTTGTACCTTTACATGATATATCTTGGTTCTTATTTTTTCCTCCTTACTTGTGCACCATTCACCCCCTCCACCCTTCCCTATTTACGTAGATATCATTTCCATTTTTTTTCCTTTTCTCATAGTTTTTCCTTTCTCTATTTTCATTTCCCCTTCCCCTCCCTTCACTCCTTTATCTTTGGACTGTTTTTCCTATTTCAAATTATCATTTATTCATTTTAATCATTTTAATCCTTGTTTACACTATCAGTTTCTCACAGGAGAGAAACTACTCGGTATGTACACATGTGTGTCCTATTTATTTCACTTAAAAGTATATCCTTGATATGCATCCATTTAGCTATAAATGACTCTAGTTTTTCATTCTTTATGGCTGAGTAGTACTCCATTTTATTTAAAAAACCACACTTTCTTTATCTAGTTTCCAGTCGATGGGCACTTGGGCTGCTTCCAAGCTTTAGCTATTACAAACTGTGCTGCTGTGAACTTAGGTGCACATATATCACTGTGGCATAATTCTCTAAATTCTTTGGGGAAGATACCCAGCAGGAGAATAGTTGGGTCAAATGAGATCTCTAGTCCTAGTTCTTTGAGGTATCTCCATACTGACTTCCACAGTGGTTGAACCAGTCTGCACTCCCACCAGCAATGGAGACGGGTTCCTTTCTCCCCACAACCCTGCCAGCATTTGTTATTTGTTGATTTCTTGCCAGCAGCCATTCTTTTTGAGGTGAGGTGGAATCTCAGTGCTGTTTTTATCTGCAACTCTCGAATGATAAGTGATGTTAAACATTTTTTCATATATTTGTTTGCTGCTTTTACTTCTTTGATAAATGTCTGTTCATCTCAAATGTCCATTATTGAATTGGGTCTTTGAATTTGGGGGGTCTGATGTTTTTCAATTCTTTATATATTCTAGATAGTAGTCCTTTGTCTGAGGTACAGCTGCTAAAAATCTTTTCCCATATTGTAGGTTGTCTGTTAGCTTTGTTGATGGTTCCTTTTGCAGTGCAGAAGCTTTTTAATAAGATGAGATCCCAGTTGTTGATTCTTTCTGCTAGTTCCCATGCT
>NW_004624960.1:246026-264687 GCF_000247695.1 Heterocephalus glaber | reverse complement strand
CAAGGGATGTCTTTCCATTTTCTTCTATCCTCTTTGATCTCTCTTTTTTCAGAGTGTTGTAGTTTTCAGTGCAAATATCTTTTGCTTCCTTTGTTAGATTGATTCCTAGATATTTCATTTTTTGGATGCTGTTGTAAAAGGAATTACTTCCCTAATTTCTCTCTCAGAGAGTCTGTTATTTGTGTACAAGAAGGCTATTGTTTTTTGAGTGTTGATCTTGTATCCAGCTACTCTACGGAATCTGTCAATTGAGTCTAGATGTCTTCTGGCAGAGTTTTTTGGGTCTTCTATGTAAAGTATCATATCATCAGCAAATAATGACAGTTTAACGTCTTCTTTTCCTATCTCTATTCCTTTTATTTCTTTCTCTTTTCTAATTGCTGTGGTTAATGTTTCCAGAACTATATTGAAGAGGAGTGCTGATAGTGAGCACCCTTGTCTTGTTCCTGATTTTAACATGAAAGTTTTCAGTTTTTGACCATTAAGTATTATGTTGGCTGTTGGTTTTTCATAGATAGCCTTAATCAGGTGAAGATAAAGACCTTCTATTCCAATTTTCTGTAGGATTTTTATCATGAAATGGTGTTGGATTTCATTGAATGCTTTTTCTGCATCTATTGAGATGATCATATGGTTTTTGAGGCTGCCAAGGCCAGTTGGAAAAGCAATAAAAATTGTTTGCTAGCCCTCCCCTTTTTCCTGTGGGTAAGATGTTTTACTGGTATCAGCTGCTTACACTAGAGATATTTAGCTCTTCCATGCCCAAAACAACAAGACAAAGACATCGCTCATTGGGGCAGCCAATAACTGTGACCCCTGCCTACCTGTCACCTGTACAGTGAGCTCTATAATGGCTATTTTGCTTTTTCATACTTACAATAATTGCGACAGAGAAACTGTCAAAACTGCACCCACATCCTTACAGGATCTATAAGCCTAAAGATGGTACCCCCACCCCTCTGCTTCAATCCAGAGATAGAGATCACTTAGGAGTTTAAACTTGTAACTACGTCTAGATTTTTTTAAAAGATTAAAAGTTAAGGTTAATGGCCACCAAGAAAAATATCCAATATTATTGGCCAGTCACTTGGGCTAAAGATAAAATGTGGGGGTATCAGACTCCCATTTATGTGCCAAATAAAAAGGCTATGAGCTGTGCTACATAACCAATAAAAGTGCTTGCACACTAAATCTCATAACTAAAAAACAAAGATTCAAAATATAATATATTTAAATAGATGAACATTAGATTATCTACTAGCCAAAGAAGAGACTACAACAAATTCAATTTGACCAATTAGTGCATACAGATAGACGAACAAGGTCAAGTAATAAAATCTTCACCAAATAAATACAGAAATTAGTGCATATACCAGATCAGACCTTAAAAATAATAATAATAAAATCTAAAAAAAATGTTTAAAGGAGGACTGTCCACTCTAAGAAGTTTTAAAACCGTGTTAAATGCTTTTTAATGTCATTATGGCGATCTGCTTGATCATCTCATGCTTGTCACAGGTATGTGAAAATGTGAGTCTTAAATTCCATGATAAAAATGACTATGGTTCAAAAACAGCCTCTAAGGTGTATAGGCTAAAAGATATCGATCTATAAAAGATTATATAATCATAGGTATTGATGAAATAAAGCATTACAAAAATGATAAAAAGTTAATATAAAAGGTGAGGCTCTTCAATCAGAGCTTCAGTGCAGGGAATGAGAGAGGAGATTACCTCTCCATGTGAAATCTGGCAACTATGGGTTAACTGTGTTATGAGGTAACTATGGGTTAACTGATTTGGGGCATCTATGGGTTAACTAGGTTACTATGCTCTTTTTACAATAAACCTGAATAGCCATGACAACTTCTGTAATCTGTCACCAAAGATGTGTGATGTACTCAGAACATCCTATCAGAACAGTTCAGTCTACTCCTCTCCACTGCTCTGCTTTGTATCAATCCTGCTTGCCCTATTCCAAGGGAAGCTCCAATGGAATTAATCTTCATAAATGTAAAACAAAGCATATAAAGAAGCAAAAACTTCTATTTTGGTCTCTCGATTCTGACAGGACTCATTTGCAGAGCCATCAGGATTAAAAGTCAATTTTTGCTCCTATCTTCATGCTAAGGGGGATCTGCTAGAGTCATCACAGTTTTCTGCTTCACTGCAATATTTACAAGTGGTCAGATCAGAAGCCACTTTGAGAAGAGTCTTAATTGGGTAAGACTGAGTTCCTACAGGAATCAAAATTCACAGAACAAACCCTTCTGTGTCTCTGGTTCACATTACACCAGTGACATTGTAGGAGATGCTCACAAGAGCTGGTTGTGAAAAGAGGGGCTCTTCACAGACTCCCTGAGAGGCTCAAGGTGCAGAGACCTCAGGATATACAGGATTCAGTGGTGGCAGCAGCAAAGCCTTCTGTAGTGAGGACCCAGACCTATTACAGAGAGTTCTCTGAGGTGGCTGGGTCACAATGCTGGGCTGATGTTCTCACTCACAGAAAAGCCCTGTACCTGCAGGGGCTGTCTTCCCACCCTCGATGCCACATTTCAAAACTGAACCCAGTTTTCTGTTTAAGGGTTGGACTGAAGTTTTTCCTCTTTTGTTCTACAGAATAAAATGTTCTCTACAAAATCTACATTTAAATGAACTCCTTTTCAAGCTCTGTGCACAATTCAATGATTTAAAAATGAAATTAATTTTTGCACAAAATAATGAAATGTATAAGTATATCTAAGATACTCAACATGTATATGTGTGAATTTTGGTGACACACACACACACACACACACACACACACACAATGCATTAAATGCCATGTTGGTCATACTTCCAGTGGCTCCTACTCAGTTTTATGACCACATCAAAAACCATTTTGTAGTTTATATCTAAACTGTCCCTCTAGAGCCTCATATATTTGGATCTTGACTGGATTATGCATGCTGTTCTCATCAGTGCATTCATGCAGGAGAGTTCAGTAACTGTCCTTCTGAGAAGTGGGGATGAGTTGGAGGTGGTCATTGCAGAAAAACTCTCCTTCCAGCACCTCTTCTCTGTCTCTGTTTCCTGGCTTCCCTGGAGTGAGCACCTCTCCTCTGAGATCACTTCTACCTTACCATTTCTGCTTGGTGCCAGTGAACCATGGACTGAATCATCTCAAATCCATGGGTAAAATACAGTCCTACTCCTCTATGTTGTTAGTGTTGAGTATTTTGTTCCAGCAATGGAAAAGTTGACCAATTCCACCTCTCAATAATTTGTTGTACCTTCTCACAAGGTTTCTACTAGAAATAAAATTATTACACATGAACAGTGTATAAAGAAAACTATGGTCTGTTTGGTCCTAGGAGACACACAGAGTGTGAAAGTTCTGGTGTGGCAGAGGACCTAGGAATTGTGAAACTCAAAGTGCATAGCTCATTCTAAGTGATATTTTACTTTTCCAATTCCTATTTATGAAAAAATAAATTTTATAAAATCCAAATAACATCACATGATGGAAAGCCTGATGTATCACATCATTACATTAAGGAATCTCTTTCTACCTTAGGAGAAATGATATCAAAATATTCACTTCAGAAAATTTTGAGATTTGTATCAGAGATATGCTTACATACCCTGTACTCCTAAACTTTCTCATTTCAACTGAACATTCTCTATTCAGTAAAAACAAACTTCCCATTTGCCTCTTCCTTATTAGAGATAAAATCATTGACATGAAATATATTTATATGAAACATTTGTTTATTAACTGATCTCATAGTTTATATGAATAAGAATATGGTTTATCAAATTATCTCCCTTGTGAATTGTGAACAATAAGATTTCCCTAAGCAAAACATCATTTTCATTAATTAATTTTAGAAAATAATTCAATGAAATGCATTCTATGTTTTCTGAAGAGCTGAAATTTTATGTTTTAGGTAAAATCAGGAGTTTTATTCTACTGTTTCTCTTTATATTATTAAAAATAATGCTTATTCATTACAGAATTGATTTTAAAAATATTTTATAAAACATTCAAGGATATTTCAAATTTGGAAAAATATATAATTCTTATTTTATATTTCAAATAACTTAAATAAAGGACAATGAAAAGTCTCCAAGGCAATTCTATTAGAGGAATTCAGTGCAAATATGAAAATTCAAATTTTTTATACAATTCTCATTGTAGCTTCTTTGGTTAAAAAGTAACTGTCTCTAAAACTATCATGCCATTGTGAAATAATATGGTCAAGAAATTTTTATACACATAGCACAAGAACAATAGTCACCAACCTCTGCATGATGCCATGAGCTACAGTATTTGCTATAAATTAGCAATGTCAATGAGCTATTGATATATTATGTCATCGATAAATTCTTTTATTGTATGGTCTACAATAATTCACTTTCCCAATGCCACAGTTTTGGAATACATTGATTCACTCAATGGTTTAATTATTCATTTAATTACATAATATAATTATTTTTCTAGTTCAATGAAATACAAAGCACCTAAAGAAAAAAGTATAGCCATACTCTGAAGAAATCCTTCAATATTTCTTGCCTATGTTTCTGTTGATTAGTAATTCTCTATTACCAACTGTTGTTTCAGGTCTGTGTAATGGTTTGCATGTGTCTGATGTAGTATTTCAAGTTTAGGAGAAAATATATTGAAAGAAATTTAACCAGACCCATGTGCAAGCCTTTGTTTTTCACCAGAAAAATCATTAATTTAAACTAATAACTGTAAATACTATTTATAGTAGGGATAGTGAAGAAATTAGACATCATTTCTATATATTACAATTACCAGTGGTTTTTTTTGCTGAAGTTTCCACTGCCCCTCTTCCCGAATAATTTACTCATTAAACTCATACTAAAAGTTCCACAATATATTAAACCTATAAGAAATTATCAAAATATATAATAAATATTTAATTTTAAAATTATTACAGTGATTAACCCCCTCATAATATACCCTTCACTTTGAACACAACCACCTTGTTCTTGTCACTTTCTGAAGCAGATCTTCAAGTTCTCTTTAGTGTCTATGGATGAGATCAAATTCACAGTGTATTTCTGATGGATGTCATCCAATGTAAACCAGGCTCATAGAAATACTACTGTTCATCCACCTGATCACTCAGCTGGTCCTGTGTGACTTCTAGCTCTGGCCCAAGGAAAGCATGTTGAATAGATTCAAGGCATCAAGGTAGATGTGATATTACTAAGACACTCAGGAAAGGAGACTTCTGAAACTGCTTCAGAAAGAGGCAGCTATGATGGGATGAGTGTGCTGGAAGCTAGTTGGAGTGTTTTGATGAGAATGAATGACAATGTGATTTTACTGTATTTTTTAAATTTGAGATTCACTGTATATTTTAACCAGAAATTGAATATTATTTTTATTGATTATATTTGTACATTTGGGATATTCAATATAATGACATTCATCATTAGAGATTTGTAACTTTACATAATATACCTTGATTCTTATTTTTTCCCATTCCCCTGCCCTCCATTCAACACCTCCACCCCTCTCTACTTACAAAGACTTTGTTTGCATTTTTCCATTTTCTTATATTAATTCCACTCCCTTCTTTCCTTTCCCCTAACCCTCCCACTTCCTTTTCTCTTTTGCACCTTTTCTTCCCATTTCACATTATCTATTATACATTTTGATCCTTATTTCAACTTTCAGTTACTCATACCAGAGAAACTATTTGGCATGTACATGTGTATACTATTTATTTCACTTAAAACTATTACCTCAATGTACATCCAATTAGCTATAAATGCCTCTCTTGTCATTCTTTATGAATGAGTAGTACTCCATTTTATTAAAAAACACCCCACATTTTATTTATCCAGTCTCCAGGTGATGCACATCTGGGCTGCTTCCAAGTTTGTTATTATAAACTCTGCCACTATGAACGTGGTGCACACATATCCCTATGATTTGGTTCTTTTAATTCTTTTGGAAAGATACCCAGCAGAAGGATAGCTAGGTCAAATTGGACCTCTAGTCATAGTTCTTTGAGGTATCTCAGTACTGATTTCCACAGATTTCTACAATGACTGTGCCAGTCTACACTACCAACAACAGTAGAGCAGGGTTCTTTTTTCCCCACAGGCCAACCAGCATTTGTTATTGGTTGATTTCATGATAGCAGTCATTCTTTCTGGGGTGAGGTGGAATCTCAGGGTTGTTTTCATTTGCATCTTTCAAATGACCAGAGATGTTGAACATTATTTCATGTTTATTTGATATTTCTACTTGTTTGTCTGAGAAATTTCTGTTCATCTCAGTTGCCCATTTTTGGGTTGGGTCTTTAAATTTGGGAGATCTGATTTTTTTAAAATTTCTTTACAGATTCTAGATTTTAGACCTCTGTCTGAGGAACAGCTGGTAAAAATTTTTTCCACATTGTGGATTGTCTCTTCATACTGTTGGTGGTTTCTCTTGCACTGCAGAAGGTTTTGAATAAGAAGAGACCCCACTTGTTGATTCTTTGTGCTAATTCGCCTACAACTGAGGTTTTGTTTATGAAATATTTGCCTGCACCAGTGTCCTCAAGAATTCTTCCTAACCTCTCTTACAGCAGGTTTAGTGTTTCTGTTTTAATATTTAGATCTTTAATCCATTTTAATTTCAATTTAGTGCAAGATGAGATACATAGTTCTAATTTTAATCTTTGGCAAGTTGAAACCCAATTTTTCCAGCACCATGTATTAAAGGGGTTATCTTTCCTCCAGTGAGGGTGTTTGGGTCCTTTGTTGAAGATGAGGTAGCTGAGCATGTTTGGACTTGTTTCTGCATCTTCTTACCTGTTCCATTGATCCTCAGGTCCATTTCTTTCCAAGTACCATGCTGTTTTTATCACAGTAGTTTTGTAGTATACTTTCAAGTTGGGGATTGTGATACCCACTACCTTGTCTTTGTTGTCTAGAATTGCTTTTGCTATTCTAGCTCTCTTCTTTTTCCAAATGAATTTATGGATTATTTTTTCAAGGACTGTGGAGTATGCTTCTGAAATTTCAATTGGGGTTGCATTGAATCTATATACCAGTTTTGGAAGTATGGTCATTTTCACCATATTGGTTCTTCCTACCCTGGAGTAAGGGATGTCTTTCCATTTTCTCATATCCTCTTTGATCTCTTTCTTCAGACAGCTATAGTTTTCAGAGGAGAGTTCTTTGATTTCTTTCATTAGGTTGATTCCTATGTATTTCATCTTCTTGGATGCTATTGTGAAGGGGGTTGTTTCTCCAGTTCCTTTTTCAGTGAGTTTATTGTTCATTTACAGAAAATCTCTTTATTTTTGTGTGTTGACCTTGCATTTAGCTATGCTCCTGAATTTGTTTCAGCCTAGAAGACTTCTGGTGGAGTTCTTGGTTTCTTCTACATAGAGTGTCATGCCATCTGCAAATAACAACAATTTGACTTCTTTGTTTACTATCTTTATTCTTATTCCTTTCTCTTTTCTCATTACTGTGGCTAATGTTTCCAAAACTATATAGAACAGGAGTAGTGATAGTGAACATCCTTGTCTTGTTCCTGATTTTAGTGTGAAGGATTTCAGCCTTTGACCACTTAGCATGATATTGGCTGTTGTTTTTAATAGATGGCTTTTATCAGATTGAGGTAAAGACATCTATTCCAATTTATTTGTATAGTTTGTATCATGAATACATGTTGGATTTTGTTGAATTATTTTTTGAATCTTTTGAGATGATCATGTGGTTTTTGTCCTTGCCTTTATTAATATACTGTATTACATGTATTGATTTACAGATGATGAACCATTCCTACATCCCTTGGATGAATATGACTTGGACAGGTGGTATGATTTTCTTGATGATCTTCTGCATTCTATTTGCCAGTATCTTACTGAGCATTTTAAAAATCTATGCTCATTACTGATATTTCCCTATTGTTTTCTTTTTTGGTTGGGTCTTTCTCTGCTTTTGGCATCAAGATGACTCTTGCTTCCAGGAATGTATTTGGGAGTATTGTTTCCTTTTCAATTTCACTGAAGAGTTTAAACAGTAGTGGCAATAGTTCTTCACTAGGGCTGGGGAGTGGTTCTTCTGCCTGTCTCACAAACACAAGGATCCAAGTTCTATTCCCGGTACCAAAAGAAAAAAATAGTTCTTCTCTAAATGTCTTCTAGAATTCAGCAGTGAAGCCATCAGGGCCTGGGATTTTCTTCGTTGGTAAGATTTTAATTATGTTTTCAGTTGCTTTGATTGATATTGTGTTGTTTACATTTTTTAGGTCTTAGTTCAAATTTGATACTTCATACCTATCTAGGAATCTATCTATCTCTTCGGTTTTCCATCTTATTGGCATATATCTTCTTGAAGTAGGTATTGATGATCCTCTGGATTTCTGCTGGGTCCATTGTAATTCACCTTGATCATTCCTAATTGCATGGATTTTGGTCTTTTCTTTCTTTTCTTGGATAAGGTTCCTAAGGGTTTGTCAATTTTGTGTACTCATTCAAATAACCAACTCTTTGCTTCATTGATTTTTTTGTATTATTCTCTTACTCACAATTGCACTGATTTCTTTTCTGATCTTTATAATTTCTTCCCTTGTATGAGCTTTGGGTTTGTCATGCTCTTCTTCCTCTAGAAGTTTTAGGTTCAGCATCACATTGTTTATTTGAGCTCACTCTGTTTTCCTAATATGAGTATTTACTGCTATGAATTTCTTTGGTAAGACTGCTTTCATTGTGTCCCATAGATGCTCATTTATTTTATTGATATTGTCATTTAATTGTAGTGACTGTCTCATTTCATCTTTAATTCCCTGTGTGTCCCATTGGTTATTCAGAAGTGTGTTGTTCAATTTCCATGTGCTAATGAAATTCTTGCAGATTCTTTTGCTATTGATCTCCAATTTCATCACAGTATGGTCTGATAATATTCAGGAGATAACTTCAATTCTGTTGTACTTATGTAAACACGTTCTATCAGTGAGTACATGGTCAATGTTGGAGAATTACCTGTGTGTAGCAGAAAATAATGTGTATTGTGATTTTGTGGGGTGGAACACTCTGTAAATAGCTCTTAAATTCATTTGTTAAAGAGTTTAATTGAGCTCTAGTATTTTGTTATTTTCTGTTTAGTTGATATATCTATTTGTGACAGTGGGGTATTGAGGTTCCCCACTACTGTTGTATTAGTTCTTATTTGATTTTTTATGTCCATTAGCGGTTGTCTTGTGGGGAGTGGTGTCAGCCAAAAAGCTTCATTTTAATTTTACCCTCTGTTATAAATAGCCAGGAGACTATGTAATGGGGTACCATGTCTCCACTAACTCCGATGTTTCTCTTTAGAGATTGCCCTAGCAACAAGATGAACCTTCTGTAACCCCAGGAAACAAAGTAGCCCATGAGGGCGAGGAGTGTCTAGAAAACTAACAAACAAGGAAGCAGGTGTTTTTTTTTTTTTTTTGTATAAAGGTCATGATTAATGACCTAACTCACTGAGGGTATAAAAGAGAGGTGTAAATAAACTTGCTTGCTCGGTCTTGGGAGCCCTCTCGACTCTGTCTCTTTTCTTGATTTTTCTCAGTCCTCCTTTCCCCCATTCAGGAACTGTTCGACTGGTGACTGCTGGGGCCGCCACATTGTCTGATATAGGTGGGTGCACTAGTATTTGGTATACATGCTTGTCATCACTTCCTCTTTGATTTGTCCCTTTACAAGGATGTAGTGTTCTTCTTTGTCCCACTTAATCAGTGTTAGTTTGAAATCCATTTGATTTGCATATAGGATCACTACTCCTGCTTTTGGGGGCTCTTGTCACATGGAGTATTGTTTTCTACCCTTGATCTTTCAGTCTATGTGTGTGTCTTTTTGAAGTACATGTGTTTCTTGTATGCAGTATATTGTTGGATCTTGCTTCTTGACACATTCTGCAAGTCTATTTCTTTTGATTGGTGAATTGAGATCATTAACATTGATGGTTGTAACTGATATATATTGATTTATCCTTGCCATGACTTTTTCTTTTTGTTGAGTTCTCCCCCTTTTACATTTAATTTCTTATTGTGCCTAATGGATTCATTCTGCTGGGCTTCCTGGGTTGTGGTCCTCACTGTGTTTTCCTAAGTTATTGTTTAATATTTTTTAGAGTGCTGGTTTGGTATTCATGAAGGTCCTAAGATGCTCTTTGTCATTAAAGTATCTTATTTCTGCATCAATTTTGAAAGATAGTTTTGCAGGGTACATCAATCTGGGTCAGAGGTTGTTTTCCTTTAGGGCTTAAAGTATGTAACTCTAAGCTATTTTGTCTTGAGGGTTTGTGCTGTGAAGTGTACTGTGATTCTGATGAGTTTTCTTTGTATGTGATTTGTTTCTTTTCTCTAAGTGCTTGTAGAATTTTGTTTTTCTGTTCAGTTTCTGGAATCTTAACTATTATTTGCCTAGGTGTAGATTATTTTTGGATCATGGCTATTTGGAGTCCTATATTCTTCACTTACCTGTATGTCAAATTATTTTCCTGCATTTGGCAAGTTTTCTGCCATTACTTCTGTAAAGAGCTTTTTTATGTCATTTGCACTCTCTCCTGTTTCTTTGTTTACTTGATCAGTCTTGTTATTCTTCTTTGCATCGTCTAGCAGCTGCTGGATTGAACTCTCATGGTCCCTTACTATTTTTAAGAAATTTTTCTTTTTCTGGTCATTATTTGTGATCCTGTCTTCTGTATTTGAAATTCTATCCTCACATTGGCTCATTCTGTTGCATACACTCTCAATGTAGCTTTTAATCTCCTGGAAATTTGTTTGCATCTTTTTTATGGAATCAATTTGTTTCCTACTTTCAGATCCCATCATGTTACCCAGCTCCTGTATTTTTTTATCTGTGTCTGTTCTATATTTATTAATCATGTCATGAACTATGGACACAATCTCTGTTGTTATCTGAGAAATTATTTCTGATTTCATTTTTTCCAGATCCTCTTTTGTTGCCAGTTAAGAGAGTCCCATTTGTTGTGTATCAGATTGTTCCATCTTTTTGTCCTTTGGTGTTGCCTTAGCTCATCTGGAAGTCTGGTTCTGAGTCTTGTTCTTGTGTCTTCCCATTTCAACAGATGCAGCCTTTTGCACATTTGTTGAGGTGATATTTTGCTCACCTAGTGGTCTTCAATTCTCAGCATGCCACTGAGTGGCCTTTTTTCTGATGCTCACCAGTGCACCTATTGTTGTGTTCATAGTGGTGGTCTTCAGGATCCCTGTACTGTACTGTCATCTGGGAAAGATACTGGCTGGGGCTTTTACACACTTGGAATGCTTAGGGGTACATCCTGCCCCTCCATGTAGCTGTTGTCTGGCAGAACTTTGCACTGAGGTCTCTGCACACCTGTTGTTGGTGTCTGAGAAGACTTCTGGCTATGGTCGATGAACACTTATAGATGGAATATTAATTGGCCTTTGGCTGTTCCTTGTGCACATGTGTATCTCTCAACAGATGGATTTATCCAAGTACAACACAAGGTGTTGACAGTCATCAGAGTCTCTGATGTTCATTTAACAAATGGCACAAGAAAATCACATTGTCTAAATCAATTAAGACTTTTTTTTGACCAGGGATCAAACTTGGGACTCTGCTCCTGTGAGGCAGGTTGTGGAACTACTCAGCTAAATCCCTGTTCCATCAAAATGAATTTAGAAAAACAAGGGAAGTTTTCTGGGCAAAGTAGCTTTACCTGCATTAGACAATGTTTGAGGTAGTTTTCTTGTCATAATTTCATTTTTATTTATGCCAAGCCATTGTATGAGCATTTTCCCAAAACATGTCTAAACATGTTTGTGGCTCCATTATTGAAAATTAAGATATTTTGAACACTACTACAGATTACAAAATCAGAGTTATAAATTTGTCTCTAAACTGTTGCATTATCTTTTGTTTGGTTTTCTTATTCAATCTGTGGGATAATTTAACTTTAAAACACCTACTGTATGTTTTGTGTAGTACTACATTAAAAGTGCCAATCTGAATGTGTGAAGATAAAATCTGACCCTAAAGAGTCAAATGGTGTATTGATACATCAATTAAATTTCATTACAAAATAAACCAGAGAATCTTAAAGACTTTGGAAAATACTTCTGTTTAATACAATGCTGTGGCTTCTCTATGGCTTGTCCCCTAACACAGGTTCCTCAATGTGAGCAGAACTAGACATGATGGAACCTTTAAGAAGTGGATGCACTGAGAGGCAAATCAATTTTGGGTTAGAATCCTCAGAAGAGATAAATAGAGTGCCTCCAGGAGTGACCTGTTTACCAAAAGTTTGCTTCAATAGAGCAAGCTGCCCTCAGCCACTTACCAGCACCAGTGCCATGCCATGCTCTTGGAAATCCAGAGCTGTGTGATAAATAAATGCACTTAAAAAGTAAACTCATATCCACAGGTATTTTGTTATGCTGAGGACAAAACAGTCCAAGACACAGGACACACACAATATTGAGCTAGGTTTACTACACTATCTAGCCATGTACCACCATAAAAGCTACACTGAGGACAAGGAAGCTTTGTGACAGTGGGGGGAGAGGAGCCTGTGTCTGTGAACCTGGGTAAGCTGTGCAGGAGTCATGTGCTTCTGAGGAGAAACCTCCTGCCTGGGGCAGCTCATGGGTTTGGTTAGACAAGAAAGAAACTACTTTGCATGAATATAGGACTAGAAAGGTTCAGAAATATAATCCTACTTGTACATATTGCTGTTATTCTTCATTATTCCACAAAACAACATTTTATTACTTAAAGAACAATGGAAGGTTAGGAACTGTGGCCCTATCAATGAATGTTTCATGCTCTGATTTTAACTGTTTATCCTAGGAATGAGTCATGCTTATTTTGGGACAACTTGTATTTAGTCTATGGAAAAGAGTTATAAATGGGATGACACCCCACTTTCAATCACAGCACACTGATTGGGCAATGCCAACATTTCAGGGATTTGCTATAATATAAATAAATTAATTTTATAATCAGTTCTGAACTTGAAAATTCATTGAATATCCACTGATGCATGAAATATATTTCCTTTTTATTAAGTGTCACACACACACACACACACACACACACACACAAACTCTGCTGGAAATTTAATTTGTCTCAATGGTGTGGCCAAAGCATCCTGCCCAAATAGAGTCCAATTAGAGGCTGGAGGAAATGTGGGCTCCTTGGTAGCTGGGATCACCAGGTCCCCACAGCTCATCAGAAGTGTGTCCCCTACATGTCTTTGGTGAACACTCACCAGGCTCACAGGTATTTCAGAAGCAGGGGTCCAAGCAAGGTCCACACTGGGAGTCTCACTGAGAAGTGAATGTGAATTTACTCAGTGAAGAAAGAACCAGGAGCAAAGATTGCATCAAGTCTCATTATTTAGCAGAAGCAACATTCATGTTAGTGAGGTTAGGTTCACTGCCTCACTGCTCAGGTGACTTTGTAAATGTTAATTTCTGCAATTCTAGTAACATTAGTAATGCATAAGTCACATACAAGTACCTGTGAATACAGAATTCAAAATCTTAAGCTAAGGTAACTATTTCATCTCCATATGATGTATATGAACTTTCAGAAAAACAGACTGTTCCTGTTGCTACTATTTATTTTAAGTAATTACTTCTTCCAATGTTTTCTGTGGCCCAGGTCAAAAGGCAGAAATCATAGTGAGGGAAATACACCCAGGAATAGGGTATTGGCACCTGCAAATTTAATATTTCTTTGAGCTGGATTTAAAAGGATAATAAAGAAAACTATACACTTATGAAATTTATGAGGGCATTTAGTGCATATAAAATCATGTAGGGCCAAGGCTTTAGCTCAATGGTTATGCCACCTGCCTCTAAAGTGCAAGGACCTGAGTTTGATCCCCGGTACCAAAACAAAAATTCATATAAGCAAAAGTAGTCTTTACATTAACAAAAATGTTGAGATATCTAGTATGGTCATTATTATGGTAAATTTTTATAAAACCTGGGTTTCATGTCAAATAAAATCATAATGATGATTTTTTTAGATATATTATTATATTTCACACATTTCACAATTTTGGGGGAATTAGCAATCACATTCACTCTGCTTTCCATATTTTAAAATTGTGAGCTAAGTAACTGTTACTAAATCCTTATTTTTATGCACATGTAAAACAGAAAAGTGAATGTTGTTGTAATGGAAAAGTAATTACCTATAAAGTATTAAAGGTGCAGTATTAACAGTGTGCTGCTATGCCAATGGTAGCCTCATGTATCTCATATTTAACTGCGTATTTGGATAATGTCAAGAGGCCATCACAGATGATTGACATATACCTTATCAGATGGCACTTAGAAGTTAGCCCTCTGTGTGGTACTTTGTGATACACCACATAACTGTATTGAAATTTAAATTTAAAAAATTTGATCTGTGTGTGGTCTACTAGCTAATTAGAATTTTTTTCCAGACCACTGTTTGTTCAATATTAGTTTTGAAAATCTTTCTAAAACAAATTACATCCTTTGATGTCTTGTTGATGCTTGAGATTTTTTTTAGTTATATGGAAAAATGTTTAAATACATTTCAGTTGAAAGTTTTTCATAGATAGCCTTTATCAAGTTGAGATAAAGACCATCTATTCCAATTTTCTGCAAGTTTTTTTTTTTTTATCATGAATGGGTGTTGAATTTTGTCCAATGTTTTTTTTTTGCACATATCAAGATGATCATATAGTTTTTGTTCTTGGCTCTGTTAATATTGTGTATTACATTTATTGATATATGTATGTTGAACCATCCTTTTATCTCTGGGATAAATTTGTCTTGGCCTTGGTGTATGATCTTCTTGATGACCCTCTGTATTCAGATTGCCAGTATCTTATTGAGAATTTTTGCATCTATGTTCATTATGGAGATTGGGCTATAATTCTCTTTCTTGGTCGGGTCTTTCTCTGGTTTTGGAATCAATGCAACACTTGCTCCCAGGAATGAATGTTGAAGTATTGCTTCCCTTTCAATTTCATTGAATAGTTTAAAGAGTAGTGGCAATAGTTCTTCTCTAAATGTCTTGTAGAATTCAGCAGTGAAGCCATGAGGGCTCGGGATTTTCTTAGTTGGTAAATTTTTAATTACATTTTCCATTTCACTGATTGTAATTGGGGTGTTTAGAATTTTTATATATTCTTTGTTCAACTCTGGTAAGTCATATGCACTTAAAATCTGCCCATTTCATCTGTGGTTTCCTTTGTATTAGAGTACAGATTCTTGAAATGCACAAAAAGAAATGGTAATATGGAATTTTATGAAGCCACCAATAAAATAATGTGTTCTATGCAGAAAGGCAAAAAGAAGAACAAGACTGACACAATTTTATAATCTAAATCTGAAAATTAAAGCCAATGTACATGTTCATTGAAAAAAACTGGCAGAAAATAAAACTGGACAGAAAATATGAACACAATTTTATATAAAAATTATTAGGACAAAAGAAATTTATGTTCCAACATTCAAAGATTCAGGACTGTTAAGATCATACCTTTGTAACAGTGCAATTTAAATACAAAGTAGAGAGTGATTTTTCCCTTGAAAACAGCTCTGCAAATGACAAACATACAGACATATTTTGGAAAGAAATGTGGACATATTTATTAGCTTAGTTGGGGCAAATATTTCTATGGATACAGAAATCACATCAAGATTTCCAACTTACCTACATACAATTTTAACTGTCACTTGTACCTAAATAAACCTGGAGAAGAACAGATGTAGCCTTCTCAGTGATGAAACATTGAAAGTTGAGGTATCTCAGGCATCAGAGGAGGGGGAGCCACTTCCAGACCTTCACCAGGACGTGACCTGTGGATGACATGTGGTCCACGGTGCCAAACATCACTGGCCTCTACCAGGAACAATAAGTTTGGAGATGTAGTGAACCTGATGTGCTGTTTTTCCAGTTTTAGACAGGGGCTAAATGGGTACCAGTGCCTCAATGTTGAGGTTTTCCTAGAGAGGGCTTCTAGATGAAAGAGCTGAAGTATTTGGGACTCAGTTCTGTGTTTGAACCACTAGGATTCTGGTTTACTTCTTCAGAGTCAGATAAATAAAATGCTTTCCATTATGAGTTAATCCATGTGTACATGCTACGTGATGAGAAAAAATTTAGCTTAAATGCAGCATCATCTGCTACTCTCCAGGTAAATCACAATAGCAGTCATTGTTCCATATGTTTCCATCTTACATTCTGAATCTTGTTCTTCATTACAATCAAAGTTTGAGTGGGACAAAATAATGCATCTTTTCATCCAGAGCAAAGGGAAAACCCACAAGCTTCCAAACAACAATACTTTGAAGTTCAGCATTTTTGTGTATCCTAATTTTCTTTGAATGAATCAAAAGCATTTTAGAAAATGAAGCAAAAATGGCTGGTGAGAATCTCAGTGCTGATCACCCCATTATGTCCTCAGTTCTTCATTGTCCCCCTGTCTAATTTCCTTGTCTCTTATCACAGCCTGAGTGGAAGAATGAGTGCAAAGAGCACAGGGCAGACAGCAGGGTCTTCCCACAGGACCACTCAGTATGCTTCTCCAGGTTGGTCAGATCCAGCACCTGAGGATCTCTCAACGGCACAGGTGTCTGTTAAGGTGGAACATGTCATGCATGCCCTTCTCCTTAAGGTTCATTATTTTGTTCTTAGCTCAAAGTGATCCAAAATATTTTCAAAACATATGTGGGCTAGACATCTAGTGTTTCAGGAACTGGGCATAAAATATACAACATATACCAAATATCCAGCAAGTAAAATAACTACTTCAGCATAACAAGAACAGACAAGAAAATATATAAAGATAACTAAAATAGATAATTCACAGTTATAGATTCTAATGTAAGAACATACAGCAAATAAGTTAAATCACTTTCATCTGATACATTCCTATTCATATTTTAGCCAAGAAAATCCTTGACTGTAAACTGAGAATATGTGTTGAATACCCTTTGCCAAGCAGTATTCATCTCCCAATTGCATAGACAGTACATGATGGGGTTCACAAACAGGGGCACCATGCTGAAGAACATGCCAATCAGCAGATTCTTAAGGGATGGTTTCTTTGGAGTGGGACCTTAGTGAGCTCTTGTCCCTGAAATGAGCAACAGAAGAATGGCCAATTATGGAGTACAGGTGGACAGGGCTTGGTTTTGGGCTTCCACAAAATGCATATTAAGCACTTTTAAAATGTTAATATATGACATAAACATAAAGGAAAATATTGTAATGCAAGACAAATGCTTATAGGAATGATTACAACTTCTGAAAACTGGTCATCTGAAGATGAAATCCTCAGAATTTGAGGTACATCACAGAAATATTGCTGGATCACATTGGTCTTGGTTTTAGTGAAAGAAAGCCTAAACAGAGCACCTGTGTGGCTAGCAGAGTAGACAAGACCAGGTACCCAGGAGCCAGTTGCTGCCTGGGGGCACAGACTTGGGGTAATGATGAGCCTGTAGTGCAGAGGGTGGCAAATGGCCACATAGTGGTCATAGCACATGACCACCAAGAACACAAATTCTACCTCTGCAAAAAGAAGACAGAGGAAAATCTTTGCAACACATTCTGTCAAGGAGATTGATGTACTACCAGTCATGGAATTCACTATGGCTCTGGGAACAATATCTGAGATGATGCTGAGGTCAAGGAAGGCCACATTGACTACAAAATAGTACATGGGAGAGTGCAGAAGTCTATCTGTTATGATGACAGTGACAGTCACAAGATTCCCTGTTAGTGAGATAAATCACTAAGAACAGCACAGCTTGCAGAACCTGGGGCTCCCAGGAGCATGTGACATCCTTGAGGAGGAATTCTGTGAAGATGATGAGGTTGTCCATGTCTGCTCACCTGCCATAGCCTCTAGAGAGTCAGAGGTTAAAGTGAGCTGATGATGGTACAAGCAGATTGTGGAGCACCTGGTAAACTACAGCATGGCTGTTAATCAGGAAATCAGGATAGAATAAATGCATAAAATAAAGTATTCTGAAATACAGTAAATGTGCATATTTCTTTCCTTTCCCAAACTGCTGAAGGATATCCTGTTGGGTTCTACATGCATTGTCTGAGAATGACACCAATCAGTCACCCAACATCATTCTCCCACTTCAGGCGCTTTCAAGAGGTGTGTGTGAGAGGACTTTCATTCCCTCTTTGCATCATTATCTATGACATTTGATTCAGGTCATAGAAATTATCATTTCCTGTTGGTGATGTGTAGACTGTTCCCATCTTGGGCTTTATTGTTTGGATGTTTTAACTTCAAAAAAACAAACAAACAAAAAATTCTTGAAGTATAGTTCTGAAATGCAACCTTCTGCTATGTATGGATTCTAATATTTATTTAGCTGCCAATTTTCTCTCCTAACCTTCCCTCTATTTGCTCTCAAATCTTTTGCTAAAATATCCTCATTGTATAATTATTATTATAATTTTAACTTACTTACCTGAGCTTGTTTGAAGCATTGCAAGTCATAAGTAACTACTTCAGAAATTATCTTTCAGTATTGAAATTAGTTAGAGATCTTATCTCAGTATTATTTTGTTTCTGTTGAGAAAGAAAATTGAAATATGATATATAAACTATTAGCATCTATATATCTGTTAATATTATATATGTAATTTTACATTACAGAA
>NW_004624960.1:221708-236654 GCF_000247695.1 Heterocephalus glaber | reverse complement strand
TATATATATATATATATGTACGAGGGATCGAACTTGGGTCCTTGCACTTGCAAGGCAGGCTGTCAAACCACTGAGCTAAATCCCCAACCCCCTGGGCTCTCTTCTAAAACACATTGAAACCCTTGACCTTGGGGACTCAGTTAGGCCAAAGTGACTAATCTTTTACTGTAATACTGCCCAGCCTCAATACCATTTAGACAATGGGTCTCAATGGACTGAAAATGGCACTTTTAATTTTATTATGCTCCATAATCTGGACAATTTCTGTCACTGAAATGGCAAATGGTCTGAAATCCTTTATGTTCAAATCTTCTTCACTCTTCACTCTTGCCCCTCCTTGTGTTCCTCCTGTCCCACCTCTCAAATTCTCTTAGCTGATTCCAAACCTCCTCCCTGCCAGGATCCCAAACCTGCTTTTCACCCTGCCGATCACTCCTTCCCATCAACAGCTCCTCCTAATCTGCCTCCTTATGCTCCTCCACCCCATCCAGCCCCTAAACCCTCCACTCCAATGTCCCCTACTTCCCCTTCTGGCCTCTCATCCAAGGAAGACTCCAGACCCCATACCCCTGACCTTCCCTCCCCTCTAAACACTTGGTCCGGAAATGGCAGGCTTCCTCTCCCAGCCCCAGTGCTGCATAAAGGGGCAGGAGCTGCGGCCTTTGATAGAGTCCATGCTCCGTTCTCCCTCACCAACCTCTCCCAAATTAAAAAGCACTTAGGCTCTTTCTCTGCAGGCCCCAACACATACGTCAAGGAGTTTAGATATCTGACCCAAACCTATGACGTCACTTGGCATGATCTCTATGTTATTCTCTCTTCCACTCTTTTCTCAGAAGAAAAAGAGAGGGTCTGGCTGGCAGCCCAGGTGCATGCAGACGTGGTCCACTGGGCAGATAATATGAAGCCTGTGGGTGCTACTGCTGTCCCCCAGGAGGACCCCAGTTGGAATTATCAGGCAGGCCACACAGACTGAGGCCTCCACAATGTGATGGTTATTCATCTCATTGCTGGCCTCCAAAGGGCTGCCCTTAAATCAGTTAACTATGATCAACTCAGAGAAATTACCCAGAGGAATGATGAAAATCCAGCCTAGTTTTTGGCCCGCTTAACTGAGGCCCTCCAAAAATTCACCAAAGTTGATCCTGCGTCTGCCGAGGGAACTTTAATTATGGCTTTTAAATTTTTCAATGGTCACAAGGATCAGACAAAGGCAGAAAAAGCCCAGCATGAACAGGTTAAGTACCAGCTACTGGCTGCTGTCCTATAAGGCTCCTAGACCAGTCAGCAGGGACCTGTAAAGATCCGTTCTGGTCCCTGTTTTAAATGTGGGAGATCTGGCCACTGGGATAGGGGCTGCCAGTCCCCAAAACCACCATCAGGACCCTGCACTCTGTGCAAACAGAAGAGACACCGGAAGGTAGACTGTCCTCCCTCCTTAATCACAGGAGGCCAGTCCCCTCCTCCCTTCCCAAGAGGGAATCCAGTCCATCTCTACCTGACACATTGGGCCTAGCCACAGAAGAGTGATGGTGTCCTGGGACGTTGGCCCCTTTGTCCATCACATCAAAGGAGCCCAGGGTAAATATCCACATGGCAGGTAAGCTGATCTCATTTCTTATTGACTGGGGCCACTTATTCTCCCTTGCCTGAATGTCCCGGAACTACTCATCCCTCAGGGGTATTGATTGCAGGAGTTGATGGACTTGTTTCCTCCCCACTAGCCACTAAGCTTTTGTCTTGCCACATACAGGGCCTCCCTTTCACTTGTTTCTCCTTTTACCTCATTGCCCCATCCCCATTCTGGGGATCTGCTCTCCAAATTTAAGGCAGCCATTTCTTTCCCTTTACCCACAGCTGAGTCTGCTTTCACCCTGGTCCTCCCCCAGTCAGACCCCCATAGCCATAACCTCCCACTGCTGCCCGATGTGATAGACCCACTAGTGTGGGCTACCTCCTCCCCCTCAGTCATAGCCCTGCAGCCCAGAGCAAGCAGCAGTGGCTGGGACAGAGCTCAGCTCGCAAGGAGGGCATGGCATGGTGGGGAGGAGCCAGGGCTGGGTAGGGGGCAGAGATGCCAGGATTCTGGAGGCAGGAGCCACATGGTGCAGGAGGACACCAGGGCATTGGTGGGCAGCCGGTGACCCAATCAAGCCCCATGCCCTGCATGGGCTGAGCCTTACCCAACAGGTCCTGCTGGAGCGACATGATGGTGGAATCTGCCTGAGAGACAATCAGATTGGCTCCATCTGGGCAGGACGGCCTGGGGAGCCTCTCTGGGCAGGTGGATGGTGGTGGTGGTGGGACTGGGGCTACTGGCACCACCACAAGCGGCCTAGGCAGGGACAGTGCTGGCAGTAGAGAAGCAGTGGCTGGAGCAGATGAGCCCTGTGGAGCTTCTACATTTCCAGCTGCAATAAGCCCTTGCCCCTGATTTAGCATCCCTCTCCCTGACCCCCACCTCTGTCCTCCAGTATGTTGATGATCTCCTCTTCTGCAGCCCCTCTCTCCAACTCTCATGCCGACATCTCCTGAGGGAACATGCTGGGAACAAACTTCTCCCTGGCCCACCCTCCTCTGTTCCCCCTTGCCCCTGACAATTGGGTCCTTCTAAAACCCTGAACCCCACCGAACTCTCCCCCCATTGAACAGGCTCATTTACCACCACAGAGCGGTTAAATTCCAGGAAAAGGTCCCCTGGTTCCACATTTCCAAGCTCAAAAAGACCAAGACCCTCTGCTTGATCCACTCCCTACCCCTCCTGATTTTCTTGTTCTCCTCTAGGACCTCCCTGGTTTAAGCTGACCAGGATTGCAGAATATCCTTCTCCCATGGGTAAAACTACACAATAGGTCATCCTACATGGGGCTGAGTAACTGTGCCCCTTTATTGAGTATATCTTTCCCTGCCTTGTTCATTTTGATATTAATTGTGTGCCCTTTAGATATTTGGTATTGGGCTGGTAGCTGTTACACCTAGTCATTGGAACAAAAAGGAAAAATGCTGTCTTTTCATGTGTTATCTAGGTACACAGGGCTTCCTGATCGTTTTATCCTGCTTAAATTAGGCTTTCTACCCTCTCCTACTCTTCTCCCTCCTATATCCCCTACCCCTTCTGTCCACCAATCATTGGACCTTTGAGTTATATGTCTATAAGCCAAAGGATGACAGGTTTGATGCCCAAAAACACTTGATTAAAGAGGTGAGATGGGAACCTGGAGGGCATCCCCTCTCAATTATTGTTAATGCCTGCTCTGGCCAACACTACAGTTGGCCAGGGATCATAGATTGTGGGGGAGCATCATGTGAACGAAACTGGTGTTCCCAATGAGATCTAAATCCCTTGCCTGTCAGCAGGTCGATCTTTATGTTTGCTCTGGATCCTCTGGCCCAAACGCCTAAGATAAGGAGTGAATTGGTCACCTCTCCCAATTGTCAGTCCTGTCCTCAAGGACAATGCTATCCTTTAAAATTTACCATTCTGGGTCCATGGGCCCTGAAATGGTTACAGGGTCAAACTGTTTCAGTACACCTATGCAAGTTTAAAAAACAATTTTCCTCCTCTGAGGGCCTCCTGACCCCTATTTCAAATGGTCCTCATTGGGTGCTCTATATCCAAAAGACCTGGACCATCCTC
Source organism: Heterocephalus glaber (assembly GCF_000247695.1). Next base: position 233,017 of record NW_004624960.1, on the reverse strand, counting down.
CAGCCAAAACTTGGTGATAGTACACAGATTAAAGAGATCGAACTGATCAGACATAACAAAACCTCCTATGTGGGAACTGATATGGTCCAAATTATAAATAACACCCATAGGGTGCTCTTGGAGATCAACCCCACACTAGCCTCTGACTGCTGGATTTGTACTCCCCTCAGCCAACTCTCTTATCAGGTGCTGGTGTTGACAGTCAACAGGACTCTAACTCTACCTCCAAACCAACCCTCTACCTTTTGCCAGAACCCCAGCTAGTTTTGGGAAATAGCTCCTGATCTTGGGCTCCTCCACTCAAAACATTCCTGATTTTTGCTCCTCTATCTCAACTCCAACTTTGAATCTTAGCACCCCATGGGAATTTTCTTTGTCTGTGCAAAAGGGATATATCATGTTTTTTCCCCAAATGCCCACACCTTCTGTGCCCTGGGTATCTTAATCCCAGATCTCCACATCTATCCCCCCTAGAGTCTCACCAGACCCCCCTCCAAATGGCTAAAACCCAAATCCGAAGAGACTCCATCACCCCTCCCATCCTGTCAGGGCTCGCCTTTGCAGGCAGTCTAACCCTTGGTGGGGGAGCCCTAGGACTGGGACAACAGCAGTATCTGTCCCTGGGCCAAGACATCCAAAGGGGCCTTGAGGAGGTGAGAATGTCAATCCTCACCCTTCAGGGCCAAATCAATTCCCTGGCCGATGTCTTCTGTAGAATAGACACACCCTTGACCTTTTAACAACAAAATAAGGAGGAACCTGCCTCTTCTTAGAGGAGGAATGCTGCTATTATGCCAACCAGTTGGGGGTGGTCAGGGAGTCCATGGATAGACTCAAAGACCACCTCAAGGCTTTGGAATCAAAATATGGGATGCAAGAATCAGAGTCCTGGTGGAGGTGGACCACCACAGGATGGAGTCCCTGGGTGGGAGCACTTATGGGACCTCTGGTAACTCTCTGCCTAATCCTGGCTTTTGACCCATGCTTATTTTGCTGTTTTCAAAATTTTCCTTCAGGAAAGATTCAGGGCTTTTACCAACCAGATGTTCCATTAACTTCTCCTAGCTGACTATAAAAGAGCCCCCCCAAACCCAACCTGGCCTTTCCACCAGCCTGAGGAACAACTCTGACTGACAACAAGGAATACATGACTAGGCTTGGTTGCACATGATTCCTTTACTTTATTTCCCACCTGCAACAAGACTTACATTGGTTTCATCCCAGGGATGGGTTAATAGAGGGGAATCTTACAATGGGTAACTGCCCACTTCTATCAGGGAACCATCCAAGACTTCTCCTCCGATAAAATTTCCCTTCATACTTTCCTCCTTATTTGCTGGTTATCTCTACCCACCTCACTTTCCCCATGTCCAGAAGGCCCCTCTGCCCCCAAACCCTGGGGACCCAATTCTTCTCCCATGTTGCCTGATAATCCCTCCCTGGAAAAGTCCAAAACCTCATTTGCAGCCTCAGGTATCTGAAAAATACCTGCCCCTTCTGTGCCCCCTATAAAAGTTCCTCCCCCAACTCAACCTGCCACTGACGGAGATATTTAGCTCTCCTCCCTGGATATCGCCAACCCATTAGACCCACCCACTGGCATAAGGGACTCCTTAACTACTTTTGGTTTTCCCTCCAAGTTCCGTACCTGATTCCTAGCCCATCTTATCTGCCACCTTCTGACTTTCCCTCAATCCCTTAAGCCAGACATGCCTCCAGAGTACTATGTTAAAAGGATATTGCAGATAATAGTTTTCTTTGACTTCTACAAAAACTCTGCTTCCCCCTTTTGTCACTGATACTTTTCAAGAGAAACTTACCAAAATCTTCCCTCACTACCTCAGGCCCTCAGAGTGGACCTGCTGCGCAAAATCCTTTTACCCTCCTCTCATCACCTCTCTCCCTGCTAGAACTGGCTGCCATGGCAATCATCACTGATCTCAAAGAAATGGCACTCTGACAATTCCAGGAATGGCAACATGGACAGCAATGTGGTCAACAGAACCGCTACAGGAGCTCCTGTGTCATATCAATTTCCCAGCCAACTCCCCATTCCCCCAAAACTTCATCCCCAATCAGCAGGAAGTAGTACAGAAGAAGAGACCATTGTCCCAGTTCCATAATGAATTAAAGGCTGGGATGTTAGGTATTCCAAAGCCTCCTCAGAACAAGTTCCCTCCCCCTTCTCCCTGTCCTCCTCCCTAAAAGCTAACAGAGACTTTCTGTATAACTAAGGCTTGACCGCTCCTAGTTCATGACCTCCTACCAAGTTAGGGGCTTTTCTGCCCCACTGGTTTCATGACCAAATGTTCCCTTAAGATAGGGACCTCCTGGAGCTTGTCACTTCATCCCAGCAGATACTCCCATGAGATAGGGACATTCTGAAGCCTGTTTTCTCCATCCCCCAACCAGAATTTATTGCTGTATGCCCTATCTGCCATCAACCACCCCCAACAAAGGACTACATGCTCTCCCACATGCAAAGACCCCATATAAGCCTGCTCAGCTCATGCAACAGCTGGTCTCCCTTTTGTGAGTCAGTCCCAGCAGGGTGCAGACTACCACCCCAAAAAAGCTGGCTTGAACATATGTATGCCCCTTCCTTTCTGTGACCCCTTAAATTATGAAGGTCCCATGTTTTCCCTTCACCCTCACTTGCAAAAGCAGGGAAGATAGGCCAACTGTGATCCAGTCTCCCCAAGGGAAAAACTGGTAGAGGACAGAGGTCAGCATGGACGGTGGAGCTAATCTCCAGACTGCTAGAAATGGCCTCTCAAACCTGGACAGAGGCTGAGAAGGACACACAGGGAAAGACTATGTGATTTTCATGTTTCTCCTTCTCTTAGGCTTCATCCCTCAGAGGAATTCTACAGGAAATATTGATTCTCAATACAGATGTCACCAAAAGGAGGTAGAATCATTGTGTGTGCATATGTGTGTGTGTGTGTGGGGGGGGTTATAACTGTGTAACAATTAAAAGTTTGACTTTTGTTGTTACATTTTTGTTCTGTCCTCTCATAGCTAGGTTTTTTGATGTGGTTTTCTGTCATTCTATCAGATACAAATATCTGGCAGTTTATTAACTGGGTTCAAATCCTCCATAATTTTCCTCATTTTCCAATTATATTCCCTTTGCTTCTCTTTTTTTATTGCTTCTCTTCTCATACCCTCTTATAGGGAAACAAGTCTGTAGGCAGGGAAATAGTAGAAATAATAGAAGTATTTTAACAAATATTACCCATAGTGTTGTAACTGTAAGTGATATATAAGAGTCAGGCTGAGAAGAATCAAGCACACACTCTGGAAGGTGGAGGTAGGTTTATTTCAGTAGCTGACTGATCTGGGAATTCTCCCCAAAGTGATTAGTCCTGTAAGGGTGCTAAACAGGGTTTATACAGATTGGGGAAAAGAGGAGTGAGGATGTAGAAGGACACTTAACATTAGTTCATTGGTTGAGGCAGATACATTCATCTTATACAATTGGATAGAAAGGTACACTAGGATTCACCTTATTTACATATGGCAGGAAGCAGGCATCACAGAAACTCAACTGAGAACAAAGAACAATGGAGAAAACCAAGTCTGGGCAAGTCTGAGTGAGACCTGAACATGTTCTAGGTGGGGAAGGGGTTGGAGTTAGGAGGAGCCTTATGTTGCTGCCTGGTAAGGTGCAGCACAGAATTCTCTTGTTCAGAAATCATTTCCCTGTTCATCCCATCCTCTATTTTGATTATAGTTGAATCTTCGACTTGTTTGCTAGTGTATGATTTTACATGTGTAAATGTTAGCATCAGACCTTGAAGTTACCATCAATTGGAATGATTTTTGGATCTTAATGGAATTACAGCATTAAGAAATGAAGCATATGAATCAATTTATAATGCACAGAGTGATTGTTAATAATATGAGTATATTAAGAGAGGTCCTAATAAAGCACTTATTGGTGTCTTTCAGTCACCTAGGACACTTTACCACTTGTCAGGTTTTCCTGAGTCAATCTAAACAAGATAGGATAGCAAATGCCGCATAAGACCCCAGCATAAAGCTAAGAGGAAGCATCTTTGGACAGTATTCCAGTTCTCTAGAGTAACAGTTATGAAGTCTATGCCAAGAATAATGGGAGTCACAATGAGATAGGCAAGAATAAGATGTCAGGGAAAGACCAAGTCTGGAAAGCCTGGCAGTGGTTCCTGAATTGATGTCCTCAGGCTTCAGCTGTGTGTTGGCCTGTCAGCATCCAGAGTGACAGGAGAAAGACTTTGATTGCCTTGTCTCCTCAGGGTGATCATTAAGGTAGTTGTATTGGTGTGGGCCTCCCAGGAGTTTTGGTGATGGGCCTTCTTTATTCAAGAGTGATGAATCCATGGGTGGATTTTTGAAACTTTAACAGCTGTCGTCATGGTTCTGATTACCTGAATGGGTTATCAGGAGCTAGTTTCTTCTGAGGGACCCTTGGGTATCCACCAGAGAGTAGTTTTAGCCATGACCCCTCAATTTTCAGCTCAGTTTCCACTAGATCCACACAATCAGAGATCTGTCTCCAAAAGGAACCCAGTTACCTATCTGTTCAACATTCCAATTGCTATTGTCTTCAATGGGAGTGGAGATTTACCAGAAGACAATTGAAGAAACCTGTCCTCTGCTTTGAGAGTGGCAGCTGCCCTAAGGACAATTACCAGCTGGCAGAGTCACTACTGCTTGGCATTTTATAAGTGACAGATAAAAGCCTGTCCCATTTTACATTTTTAAGGAATTGAATCCAAATGCAACATATACAAAACAAGAATAAAATGTAATTTTAACAAAGGACAATGCTTCAGAAAAAAATAAGAAATTTGCAAATACTTAAAGCATACAGCTTAAAATTAAGATACTTTTGTAACAAAAAGCTGAAACAAAGGCCAGAAATTATGAAACAAAAATCAGGATCTATGAAACAAGTGTCCAGAGCATATGGAACATAAGTTAAAATTTATGAATCAAAATACCAAAGTTAGAACTATGAAAGAAAAATCTCACTTCCATCCAGTAATCTTACTGTGGCCTCCAAAATGATATAGGGAGAAGAGATGAAACTCCCAAGCATATTAGATATCCAAAATGTGAGTTCTTGTTTTCAAAAATCAAAGAATGAATTCTAGGAACAAGGGAGGTTAAGATTAGGAAAATTTATTTGGAGAAAGAAAGCTTCTCTCTAAGAGAGACAAAAGGGAGAGCAGAAAATGGGTGGAACACACACTCTATTTTTCAAAGATATTTTATACAGCAAAGCCATGTGGTGATGTGGGGACAAAGTGGGACAAAAGTATCAGACCCCATGGAAATTTACAAGGTGGGCATGAGGTGGGACAAAACCATTACCAACCAATAAGATTATAAGTACATTCACCCAGGTAATATTGAATGGAAAAAACTCACATACAAGGAATTTTCCATTTAGAATATCAATCACTGGTATCTTTCTGTAGGGTAAATAGTACCTCTTTTTCTTTTATATAATGATAAACAGTGAATATGCCTGAATTGTTCTCCATGTTGGCTCCCCACTGTGTTGGCTCCTTGAGGGCTGGCTCCTTGAGGGTAGCCCTGTCTTACTGGCTACAAGATAATCTAATTAACTTAACTATCTATAAGATTCCCCCCTCTGAAGAAGTACCCCAAGTACCTTTAGGGGGAAAGGGGTGAAGACCATTCTGGCTATTTCTGGCTGAAGAAGGTAGAAGTAGTAATGGGCAGTCAGAAATTTTCTACAGAGTGTGTATCTAAAGGACCTCAATAGATGCTGGTGCCAGGCATTGTAATCTTGGGTAGCTGTAAGTCAGGAAGAACTAGTAATAGCCTCCCACAAAGAGATTAAGGAGACATTCCAGGGCAATTTAGAATCTAACATAGAATTCCTATTGTAGATTAGCAGTTATGAACTTTTTACCAGGTCAATCTGGTAGATCCCTATAAAAGAAGTCTAGCACATTTTTCTTTGCTTCCATTTGTATGACCATTTGGAGTCTGGCAGCCTCTAGGCAAGAATAAACAAAATTTTAAAGAAATTAGTCCATGTACAATCTAAGCATGACACTAAAATGGAAGGGCAGGTTGGGAAATCCGTCACACTTAGAAAATGTAATAGCGATTATAACCTGTTAGTGCTTAGACTCTTTTATTGATAGAGGGTATCTATAAGTCTGATATTTTGCCATAAGTCTCTAGTCTTAGCTGTAAGATAGAAAATATTTGAAGGACAAATTTAGCTAAGCAATTTAAAACTTGAATTGAGCTTCTATAGATTTTACCATATTTTGTCCTAATGATACATAACCATGGTCAGCTGCCTGTGTAGCTAGAAACTTCTAGAAAGAGTCAGTGATTGGATCCCTTTTTATATCTAGCTTCATTACTATGGACTTATTTTATACCTCTTTTGGTTATTCTTTTCCATTGTGTGTTTAAGACCAAGTTAAACTGTTAGTGTCAGCTGTCAGGATGTGTCACGGCCGTGCTTGACCATGGTGCTCTCAGTGAAAATATGGGAGAATTTTCCCTCTTTGTGATCCTCCTTTGGCACATGATACATTTGTCCTCTGGTGCCCAGCAAAAACCATGCTCAGGAGTATTAGTGACTGACCAAAGATGTAGGATAGTGTAGAAAAGTTTCCTTTGTGTCTTGGATCATTGTTGACCTTGAAGGGCCAGGGCAAAAATATTGGCTGTCCTTCTAGCCCAGTTGCCTTTTTAGTTTTGGTCTCCAAACTTTAGTTGTTGAACACACAGAAGTGTAGGTTAGTATTATAATTTTGTTTGGTCATTAACCACTTTTGAAATATAAAGTATAGTTAGAGCACTGTGATTTTTACCAACTATGGAGATTTTAGTAGGTTAATTCCTGCAGAATGCTAACAGACAACTGTTATGCATTATATATAAAAACAATGTCAAGAATCACACATAGTATTTTAGAATTGATGACATTATCTTTCTAACACACTCAAATAACCATCTTAGTATGGAATAGTCTTAGTCAAACACTTCTATTTGATTACAAGACATTAAATATCACATAAAAAACTCTTGTTTGTTATCCTTTAATAAGATGTCATCTAAAGAGAACACACATATCAGTCTATAAATATACCTTAGAAGTTTATAATGTCTAGCCCTTAATTTTAGTGTGTGACATTGTTTGGACTGATAGGCATCTGAGCACTCCTAAGTATGGTGACATATAGTATATCCATCACATAAGTTCTTAAGAAATACTATTGTTTGGTTATGTCATGAGTGGATTGATATGTACATCTTACCACAAGTAGCTGAAGCACAAGTGAAAGACAGATACCTGTGTCAAAAACAGATCATTATCATAAACAATATCTTAGAAGATTTGTACAATCAGAAGGCATGAATATTTAGCAGACCATGAAATAACAATGGATATCAGTTACCTGAAACCCTTTGTTCCTTATTTGTGTTTTGTATAATAACATTTTAAACAAAACCTTTTTGTTTTCCCACAGAAATCTTAGCCATTTGACCATGACTAATGTATGCATATAACAATAATAATGTGTTTAGCAATGTATTTCCCACAAATGTATGGAGATTATTGGTGTCCCCTTTGGGAAGAAAGGCTGGAATAATTTTTTTTCTGAGGCAGGCATTCCTTTCCTACCCAAGGGCAGCACTGTCTAGTAGGTTTTTACCCTAAGTGCCTTTATTTAACTATCTTAAGAAATTCTTGGATGACCTATGAGAGCCAGATCACAACAACACATTATTTTTGACCAATGAAAGATTCCCAAGTTATTATATATAAAGAACAATATGTAGTGTATTTTCAAAACCAGATGACATTATTTGGAACATCAAGCAACCTGTGGGAAGCATATCTTTAGTTACTTTTATCTACCAGCCCACTTCAGTAACAGGTAAACATCTTAAAAAATCCAAAATGCCAAAAGAAAAAGTTGCTGAGCTCAAACAAAAGAGCTGTACAGGTTGTAAAAAATTGAACAGACATATACATAAGAAAACTTGTTTATAAACCAGACTGCACTCAGATATATTTGGCCAAGTTGAATTATAATAACCCTTTTATAATTTGTAGGCTAGTGAGAACTTTGTGGGTGAATGAACAGATATCTCTTGTAATAAGAATCAAAAGGAATAAAAAACTTGTATACCTGTGAAAGAAAAATGGTTTTTAAGATGGGCCCTGAGCTGACAGTATACTTGACTGGATTTCCCAGCTGTACTGGCATTTTATTGTCACAGTAGTTTGGCAGCCACATGTGATTGTTTCCTCTAAAGGAATAGACTGTTAATGGCCACTGTAACTATCTCTAGGGGGCTCCACTCAGGCCAGGTTTGGGTGTAGAAAGAGACTTAAGCAACACTCTTTGGAGCTAAATATGGGCACTGTAGTCTGAGACTGACTTGCACCCATCCTGGCTTGTTCCCTAGGTTTGTGTGGTGTTCCCATGAATGATGTCAAGATGGACAAAGGGTGGGAGACCTTCCACAGGAAAATTCATTCATGCGTTAATCTGCCTCATAGCAACATTAAGACCATCGAGACTAAGGAGGAATGTCACTTAAGACCTCTCTTTGTCCTATTTAGATGAGTCTACAGAATCTCAGATTTGTGTAGCCGTACGATTACATTCACTCACACATTCACAGAACAAGCATTCAGAGGCTAAGGATTTCAATATTACTTCTCCAGGGACTTAATCCTTCCAGGGATGCAGGCAGAGGCTGGCAATAATTAAATTAAGTTGAAGTAACAAACAAAACAACCCAGCAAGGAAGACTGAAATTTAAAGGATATGTATTTAGAAGCTAAACATGCCAACTCTCTTTCCTCAGGGACTTTGTACTTGTGGGATGCCAGGCAGAGGCTGGCAATAATTAAACTAAATTGAATTAACAAATAAAACAAGCCAGGAGGCAAGATTGAAGTTTATACCAAAGACAAGTGAGAATCTTGTTCTCATTACAAAACAAAGGAAGACTTTATCCTCCTAGAGGGTTGTCCATGCCCTCCTTCTGCCCAAATGGGTCAAGATCAAACAGATAACAAACAACTGGGGTGCCTCCAGAGGTGTTACCTTATCCGATGACTGTGTGGGACTAAACTAGACCCACTTCTGCTTTCCTTCTGGGTCTGGATTAACTGCAAGTGGTAGAGTGAACAGTCCATCCCCTGTCATTCATGGAGACTCAGAGAAATCTCTGAGCATGTGAAATCCCATCTGGTGCCAGGTCAAATCTTTGCTCATCCTGAAAAGTCTGCCACCATGATTTTAAACTTATCAGCACAGTCAATCTTCCTAGCCAACAAACCAAGATATATAGGAGGTATAACAGAGTTAGACTGAGAAGAAATGAGCACATACCCTGGAAGTTGGAGGCAGGTTTATTTCACTAGCCAACTGGTCAGGGACTTCTCTGAAAAGAGATCAGTCCCATCTGGGTGGTGAACAGGATTTACATAGATTTGGGAAAAGAGGGGTGAAGATACAGAAAGATACTTAACATTAGTTCATTGGTTGAGGCAGATATATTCACCTTATACAATTGGATAGAAAGTTATATTAAGATTCACCTCATTTACATATGATGGGAAGCAGGGGTAACAGAAATTCTACTGAGAACAAAGAATGATGGAGTAAAAATATCTGGGCAAATCTGAGTGAGACACAGACGTGTTTTAGGTATGTGAGGTGTCAGAACTAGGAGGAGCATCTCATTTGCTACCTGGTTAACTACAGCACAGGAATTTTCTAGTCAGAAAACATTTTCCAGTTCAGTTTCATTGTAGGTTTTTATGACTTAAGTGCACATAGAACCACTCTTAACAATTGCTATTACTTCAATAATTTTTTCTATGTATAATGCCACATTTACCGGTGCACAGATCAAATTAAGGACCTTGTGCTTGTGAGGTAGGCACAGTGGCACTGAGGTAAATCCCTGGCCCTCACTACTGAATCTTGAAAATGCAATGATTCCTATTACCATAGGAAAAGACTTTATGAACAAAAAGTAACACAGGAACTTGCAAAAAGAATCAATAAATGGGATATCTTCTTATTAAAAAGCTTCTGCACTTCAAGAGAAACCACAAACAGAGCTAAGAGACAACCTACAATCTGGGAAAAACATTTTAGCAACTTTTCTCAAAGGACTACTATCTAGAATATATAAAGAACTTTAAAAAATCAGACCCCCCCCCAAATTTAAACATCTGATTCAAAAATGGGGATCTGAAATGAACAGACATTTCTCAGAAAAAGAAGTAAAAGCAGCAAATAAAAACAAGAAAAATCTCCAACATCACTGGTCATTCAAGAGATGCAGATGAAAACAACACTGAGATTCCACCTCACCCCAGAAAGAGTGGCCACTATCAAGAAATCAACCAATAACAAAGGTTGGCAGAGGTGCAGGAAAAAGGAACTCTTCTCCATTGTGGTGGGAGTGCAGACTGGTGCAAACACTGTGGAAATCAATATGGAGCTACCTCAAAGAATTAGGGCTAGAGGTCCCATTTGACTCAGCTATTCCCCTGCTGGGTATCTTCCCCAAAGAATTAAAAGAATTATACCATAGCAATATGTGTGCATCCATGTTTATAGTGGCACAGTTTGTAATAGCTAAAGCTTGGAAACAGCCCAAGTTGCCATCAACTGGAAACTGGATGAAGAAGATGTGGAATTTTTTAATAAAATGAAGTGCTAATCAGCCATAAACAAGGACAACCTAGAGATATTTATAGCTAAATAGATGCATATTGAGGCCATATTATTTGTTATAAAATATTATTTTGTTGGTACATTTTAGGTATACAATATAATGACATTCATAATTGGAAATTTGCATCTTTAAATAATCTCTTTTGGTTATTTTTCTCCCTTCCCCTACCCAACCTTCATCCCCTCCATCCCCCCCTATTTACAAAGATTTTGTTTCCATTTTTCCATTTTCTCATATTAATTCCCCTCCCTTCTTTCCTTTCCCCTATGCCTCACAATTCCACTTCTCCTTTGCCCATTTTCTTCCTATTTCACATTATCTATTATACTGTTTAGTCCTTATTTGTACTTTCAGTATTTGCCCATTTGTGTCCTGTTTTCTTTTTAACAAGATTATAGCCTCAATGTGCATCCATTTAGCTATAGATGTCTCTAATTTCTCATTTTTTTATGGCTGAGTACTACTATTTTATTTTTTTAAAAAACACATTTTCTTTATCCAGTCTCCAGCTGATGGGCATTTGGGCTGCTTCCAAGTCTTAGCTATTACAAATTGTG
>NW_004624960.1:168245-202252 GCF_000247695.1 Heterocephalus glaber | reverse complement strand
TATATATATATTTAACACAATTCCTGTCATTTCTAGTGTAATTTTTGCCATTTTATTCTTACCTTGAGTTGGTTAGATCACAGGTGCAGAGGATGTGGGGGCAAAAGCAAGAGGACTACTGTTTGCCTTTAATGCACCAGGAAGTGCTGTGGTCAGACTCAGAAAAAATAAAAACTTGCCCTCACCTTGGAAAGAATTGAAATGAGAAAATAAGTGATGGATTGAAAATAGCTATAAAAGCTTTAAAGAGCATAATTCAAAAGAATGAGGAAAAAACCCATCTGAATTTAAGAGCCCCAAGGCCAGCACTATATTACCAGCCTAATGCTGCATGCAGAGGCTGGGAATTTAAAACAAAGCCAGAGAAACCACAACTGTGCTCTAACAGACATAGAGATTTTACAAGAGAAATCAAGTTACAAATTTTAGCTAATTGATAATTATCTTTCTTTTAATTTGATTTGATGTTCAATTGTGCTTAAAACATTTCTTGTGCAATGCAAATTCTTGAGTTGTAATTATAGGATTAACTTGCTCTTTTATGTACTTCCTTGATGAAGAACTCAAGGTTACTATTGTTCTATTGCCAGCCTGTTAAATTTTAAAATGTAATGATCTGAGAAGAAAAAAATGGGACACTTTAAAATTTTAACAGTTAAGTCAAATTTGTTATACAAGGTTTATAGTAGGTGAAATGGAGAAAAAATATTCAGAAGACTCCAAATAAAAGAGATACACTTTTTTTTGGGGGGGGGTACTGGGGATTGAACTCAGGTCCTTGTGCTTGCAAGGCAGGCAGCAGAACCACTGAGCAAAATCCCCAGTGAGATATAATTTTAATATGAAAATATTGCATCTGTTTATTTTGTTAGAAGGATAAAGAAAGTTATACAAGACCAGAAGGCCTGGGTATGTCAAGAAAGTTCACAGAGGTTATTTATCAAGAAAATATGTATGTTTTCTTGTTGGTTTCAAGCTTGTTATAAAAGATTTGCTTTTACGGGCATAAAGAGCTTTCATTCCTTACAGTTCTACAAGAGATCTCTGTTAATTGACTTACAAAATGTTTTGACTAGTCTTATTTACAATTATGAAACTAAAAATTACAACAGGATATTGTAATTCAATTAGGCTAAATATATTTGAGTGCACTCTTGCTTTATAAATTGTCTCATATGTTTGTTTGTCCAATCATACTTCTATTTTGTTTGAGCTCAACAAATTTTTCCCATTTTTTGCCTTGAATTTTTTTTTGCAAAAAGATATTTACCTATAATTTAAATTTCCTTAAACATAAAGGTTATTTAAGTTAAAGGCATGCTTTTTCCCTGCAGGTTGCTAACAAATTAAAAAGATGTAATACATATTGTTGTCTAAATATAATCACTCCAAAACTTTAATTGGCTACAAAAAATGTAACAATCTGATTTTTATAGGCTATTAAATAAGCTTTGTCAAGGTAATTAAATTGAGACTCTTGGATTTGAGGGTATGCTAAACAGAACTCCCCTCGTTGAAGAAAGCAACACCCACATGGAAATATTTTCCAAACTTTGCTCAGTAGGTGGACCCCAATAATTTCCATACTCCTACAACTGAATGAACCTGATAATTTTCATAGCCTTATGAGACTTACAGCCATGAATATTACCTAAATATGTTATTGCACTATGTTTACATTCATTGTCATCAAAGGATTAAATTCTAAATATGTTATTGTGATATGTTTACACTGGTCATCTATAAATGATTAAATTTTCTGTGAGAAAAACAATAAGGTTTTATTGGAAATATGCTTTTTGTACCAAACTAAATTAAGGGGCAATGAGTTTCACACATAAAATTGTGATATTATTGTTAAATTTCTGTTGTACTAAATGTATTCATGCTTTCTGACTATATAGGTTTTCTAATATATGTTTATGGTAATGACCTCCTTTTGATTCAGGTGTTTGACATTTTCTTACACTCCAACTACTTATCATAAAAGTACATTTATAAACTGATACATTTTCTTTAGATGGGATCCTATCAATAGATAACAATTTAGGTAAGAGTGATTTTTGGTTTTCAGAGGAGAATGAGTGCATTTAACAATGTCTATTTTATATTAAGTTGGAGATTTAAGTGTGTTACAAAGATAATGTCATCATGATTTTCATGCTAAAATATTACGTGTGGCTCTTGATTTGAAGTTTTTTTTCTGTTAACATTTTACAGGACTTCAACTATTAGAACAACCATAATTGATAAAAAATAAGTCATCCAACTATACTTTATATTTCAAAGTGATTTTATATCCAGATAAAATTATAATAATTAAATTCACTATTCCCATTGCAATGCTAATGTTATTGATCTTCTCCTCTGGGTGTTCAACAACTACAGTTCAGAGACCAGAACTAGAAGGTTAACTGGGCTAAGCAGACACCCAATATTTTGGCCCTGGCCCTTAAAGGTATACAAACAACCCAGGAAGTGAAGAACATTCCTACAAGATCCTACAACTTTATTGTCATCCAACCTATGAGCAGGGAGATTTTAGGACACTAAAAAAGTAAAATCAATAGTGTGCCAAAGGAGTGTAACTTATAGGGAAAAATCCTTCATGCTTTCACAGAAGGAAACATGGTCAAGCAAGGCCATGATACATCCTGATGGCTGACATTGACAGGAGCTGAAAAGCTCTATTCAGGGTTCAAAGTAATCCTTGTGGAGACTTAATTGGCCTTGATAAACAGCAAAGGATTAATTCTAATTAATATAGGCCTCACGTTAACTTGGTCTTAAACACCCAGTAGAAGAAAAAACTATAATCCAAAGATATATAAAGTCAAGACCATAATAATAAAATTGTATATAAGAAGGGACTCCAATTGCTGATCCTTACTGGCAGTTTCCAACTGCACTAGTGACTCACCCCTGTTATGGGTCAACAGACAAAACTGTGGTAAAATTTATAGACCTCAAGCTGAGCTTTTAAATTTTTAGCTAAAATTGTTTTTCTTCAATTATTAAATTTTCAATTTTTTTACAGCTAAAATTAAAAAGAAATATTATGACAAAATATCAGACCAATGTCTTTTTTGAGTGCAGTGGTGTTTACAACTAATTGATCACAACCAGTTATAGATAATCTTCATTAACAAAAGGGTCTAAGAGCCAGCTGGTTACATTCACCATTTTAGTCCTTTAAAAACAGTTTTTAAACATGGTGTTTACACAACCTGATTTTATTTCAGTACTTATACTTTCATAATATGTTCTAATTTTTTCAATTCTGTTTATTGTTGTCTATAGGCTCCTAAACTCCAAGTGATTATATAAAAGAAGTCAACAACGAATGTGCTAGATTTTTCACCCAAGTCCATCAGATTGACTTTATAAAGTGTTTATAATTATAACATGATTCTTGTTTAAAGTCTATTAAGTTAGCTCCCTGAAAAAAGCCCCTACCTGCAGTCTTCCCTACATGGACCCTTTTCAGCTTGAAGCAGTTGGATTGAAACTATGCCTTTTCCCCCCAACCTCAGTTGGAGATGTTCTTTATTAAAAAATTTACTGTAGACAGCTAAGTCAGTTAGACACATTGTAAGTGCTTGTGTCAGAGGTCCATTAGATAGCTACAGGGACAAGCCACTGTTAGGAGTACTCAGCTTTCCCTAAAAGCATAATAACATAAAAAGAGGGGAACACACAGCTATCACCACAAACTGAATTAGATCTTGTTCATTTCATTAAAATTTTCTTAAATCACCTTATGGAAAATAAATATATACAATGATAGATCTATAGACATGTCTTAAACAGTACTGTTGTTAAAGAATGTTTTAAATAAAAGCTAAATGTCTCAATATAATTAATAACATAGGGGTTAGGGTATGCTTATTTTTCAACAGAAAATTAAAAGATGCTACAGATGTCATTATCCCAGAATGTATTACCATAGATCAATTTGATGGATTTACTGCAAGCAGCACAATGTGGCACCCCTGCCACAATTGGCACAATGTGGCATCCCAGCCATACAAAGATGACATCTGAGTGACTCCCTTCACCTCATACAGTTCTGGAAACTACAAAGTTCACCAACTTGATGCAGTTGCCTTTTTCAAATATAAAAGGAGAACATGGCATGGGCTGAGCCTGAAGATGGCCCTTCATCTCATCTCTACAAGATGGCCCTTCATCTCATCTCTACTCCCTTTCTTGACCATAGACTGTAGATTGTAGACCCAGAACAGCACAGCGACAGGAGACACTTACATTATGTATCCTTCTTCCTTATTCTCTTTCTGGGCATACTCCAGTCATGAGACAATTACATTACATTCAGGCCAGGCCACATAGCACTATTTACCCAGCCTTCTCTTCCTGTTTGTCTTTCACTATAAATAAAGAGCACACTGGACTCTAGGCAGCCATTAGCTCCTGACAGGCTATGGCTCCAACTGGTCCCAGCATTCAAGCATAATCTTGGTGTTTTTATTTTTATTCATCTCCCACCACTCTCCCCAGTATTGAACCCTATGCAATGTGGGTCAAGGCAGATTTCAGTTTAGTGCATGGTGAGAGAATAGGTCTACTTTTGATATTTGGCAAGTTGAAATCCATTTTTTCCAGCACAATATATTAAAGAGGCTATCTTTCCTCCAGTGAGGTTGTTTAGCTCCTTTGTCAAATATGAGGTGGCTGAGTGAGTCTGAATTTGTTTCTGCATATTTTAACAGTTTTCACTGATCCTTGAGTCTGTTTCTTTGCTGGTACCATGCTGTTTTTGTCACAGTAGCTTTGTAGTATAGTTTCAAGATTTGAATTGTGATTCTCCCTGCCTTGCCTTTGTTGCCTAGTATTCCTTTTGCTATTCTAGGTCTCTTCTTTTTTCAAAATAAATTGTTGGATGGTTTTCTCAAGGTCTATGAAATATGCTGTTGGGATTTAAATTGAGATTGCATTGAATCTATATAGCAGTTTTGGAAGTATTGCCATTTTCACTATATTGGTTCTTTCTACCCAGGAGCAAGGGATGTCTTTCCATTTTCTAATATCCACTTCAAACTCTTTTTTCAGAGTGCTATAGTTTTCAGAGTAGAGTTCTTTAAATGTCTTTCATTAGGTTGATCCCTAGGTATTTCATTTTTTGGATGCTATTGTGAAGGTAGCTGTTTCTCCAGTTCCTCTTTCAGTGAGTCTCTTGTTCGTGTACAGGAGAGCTATTGATTTTTACGTTTTGACCTTGTATCCACCTATTCTACTGAATGTGGTTATTAAGTCTAGAGGACTTTTGGTGGAGTTCTTGGGGTCTTCTATATAGAGTATCATGTCACCTGCAAATATTGACAAATTGACTTCCTCATTTCCTATCTTTATTCTTTTTATTACTTTTTCTTATCTCATTGCCGTGGCTAATACTTCCAAAACTATATTGAACAGGAGGGATGGTAGTGGACATCCTTGTCTTGTTCCTGATTTCACTCTGACTGATTTCAATTTTTGACCATTTAGTACGATATTGGCTTTTTATAGATGGCTTTTGTCAGATTGTGGTAGAGACCACCTATTCCAATTTTCTAGAGGGTTTTTATCATGAATGCCTCTTCAATTTATTGAACGTTTTTTCTGGATCTTTTGAGATAATCATATGGTTTTTGTCTTTGGCACTATTAATATAATGGATTACATTTATTGATATACATGTGTTAAACTATCCCTTTACCCCTCTGATGAATCCCACTTGATCATGGTTTATGATCTTCTTGATGATCATCTACATTTTGTTTGCCAGTATCTTATTATTGAGAATTTTTGTGTCTATGTTTGTTAGTGAGATTGGCCTACAGTTCTCTTTTTCAGTTGGGCTTTTTTCTGCTTTTGGGGATCAAGTTGATGCTTAATTTCAGGAGTGAATTTGGAAGTGTTGATTCTCTTTCAATTTCACTGAAATATATAAACAGTAGTGCCAATAGTTCTCTAAATATCTTGTAGACTTCATCAGTGAAGCCATCAATACTGGGCATTTTTTATTGGTAAGTTTTTAATTGCATTTCTAATTTCATTAATTGATATTGGGCTGTTTAGAATTTTTGGGTCTTTGTTCACATTCATTAATTTTTATTTATCCAGAAATATGTCCATTTCATCTATGATTTTTACCTTATTGGCATATACATTCTCAAAGTAGGTATTGGTGATCCTCTGGATTTCTGCTGGGTCCATTGTAATCTCACCCTTTTCATTCTTGATTGCATGGATTTGGGTCTTTTCTTATCTTTTTTGATAAAGTTGGGCAAGTGTTTAGCAATTTTGTTTATTCTTTTGAAGAAGCAACACTTTGCTTTATTGATTTTTTATATCAGTCCTTAGTTTCCACCGCATTGTTTTCTGCTCTGGTCATTATAATTTCCTCCCTTGTATGAGTTTGGGATTGTGTTGCTTTTCTTTTTCTAGAAGCTTGAGGTTCAGCATCAGGTTGTTTAATTGGGGTTGTACTGTTTTCCTAATATACATATTCACTGCTACAAATTTCCCTCATAAGACTGCTTTCATTGTGTCCCATAGATTCTGATATGTTGTATTGTCACTGTCATTCTATTGAAGGAACTGTCTGATTTCTTCTTTAATTTCTTCTGTGACCCATTGGTTACTCAGATGCATGTTGTTCAATTTCCATATGTTTCTGTAATTCTTGTGGTTTCTTGGGCTATTGATCTCCAATTTCATTGCAGTATGGTCTGATAATATAAAAGGGAAAACTTCAATTCCTTTGCATTTACTTAAACATGTTCTATGAGTGAGTATGTGGTCTATTTTGGAGAATGACCCACGTGCAGCTGAAAAGAATGTGTGTTCTGATATTGTGGGGTGGAACAATTTGCAAATATCTGTTATGTTCATTTGTTCAAGAGTTCAATTGAGTTTTAGTATTTCATTACTTGTTTTTTGTCTAGTTAATCTATCTATTTGTGACAGTGGGGTATTGAGGTTCCCTAATACAATTGTATTTGTGCATATATGACTTTTCAGGCCTGTTAGTATTTGTTTTATATAGTTGGGTGCACTAGTGTTTGGTTCATATATATTTACGATTGTCACTTCTTCCTGTTAATTGTTCCCTTTACAGGGTTGTGGTGTCCTTCTTTGTCTCTCTTAATCAGTGTTGGTTTGAAATGTACTCAATCTGCAAAGGGGATAGCTACTCCTGCTATCTGGGGGTTCTTGTCACATGGAGTATTTTTTTCCACCCTTTAACTTTCAGTCTATGAGTTTCCTTTTGAATTAAGTGTGTTTCTTGTAGGCAGCATATTGTTGGATTTTGCTTCTTGACCCATTCTGCCAGTCTACTTCTTTTGATTGGTGAATTGAGACCATTAACATTGACAATTATAACTGATATGTATTAACTTATCATTGTCATAACTTTTTCTTTTTGTTGGATTCTCCCCCTTTGAATTTAATTTCTTGTCATGCCCAATGGATTCATTATGCTATGCTTCCTGATGTTGTGATCCTCATTGTCTGTACCTAGGATATTATCTAAAATTTTGGGGAGTGCTTTTTTGTATTCATGATGTTCCTAAGGTGCTCTTTGTCATGAAAGTATCTTATTTCTCCATTAATTTTGAAAGATAGTTTTGCAGGGTACATCAATCTGGGTTAGAGGTTGTTTTTCTTTAAGGCTTGGAATACATCACTATAAGCTCTTCTTGCCTTGAGGGTTCATGTTGAGAAGTCTGCTGTGATTCTGATGGGTTTTCCCTTGTATGTGATTTGTTTCTTTTCTCTACCTGCTTGTAGAACTTTGTTCTTCTGTTGGGTTTCTGGAATCTTAACAATTATATACCTATGTGTAGATGTTTTTTTGATCAAGGCTATTTGGAGTCCTATATGCCTCACTCGTCTGTATGTCAAGTTCTTTTCCACTCCTTGGGAAGTTTTATGCCTTTACTTCTGTGAACTGTTTTTTATGTCACATGCACTCTCTCTGGTTTCTTCGTTGACTCCAATCAGTCTTATGTTATTCTTCTTTGTATCATCTAGCAGCTGCTGGAATGATTTCTCCTGGTCCCATACAATTTTGAAGGAATTTTTCTTTTCCTTGTCATTAATTGCAATCTTATCTTCTATATCTAAAATTCTGTCCTCACATTGGTTCATTCTGCTGTGTAGACTTTCAATGGAGTTTTTGATCTAGAAACCTGTTTGCATCTCTTTTATGGATTACATTTGTTTTCTATGTTTGGATTCCATCATGTTCCTCAGCTCCTCTCTAGACTTATTAATCATGTCTACCACTATGGGCACAATCTCTGCTGTAATCGGAGAAATTATTTCTGATTTCATTTTTTCCAGATCCTCTTTTGTTGTCAGTTCAGGGAGTCCAGTTGGTTGATTATCACAGTGTTCCATCACATTTCCCTTTGGTTTTGCTGTAGGTGACCTGGACGTTTGGTTTTGAGACTTTTATACATGTCTTATCAATTTAATGGGGGGGGCAGTGTGTGCTCAACTCCTAAGAGCTGGGAGCATTGGAATGGCAGCCAGGAAGCCCCTACCTCTGGGCTGGGAATGGTGGAATGGTGGCCCATATGCCCCTTCCTTTAGGTTGGGAGCAGTGGAACAGTGGCCCAGAAGTGTCTTTCTCTGGGCTGAGAGTAGTGGAGTGCCAGCCTAGAAGCCCCTACCTCTGAGCTGGGAGAGGTAGAAAGGCTGCCAGGAAACCCCTTCCTCTAGGCTGGGAGTGGTGGAACAGCAGCCAAGAAGCCCCTTCCTCTGGTCTGAGAGTGGTGGATAGGCAGCCTGGAAGCCCCTACCTCTGTGCTGGAAGTGGTGGGATGGCAGCCCAGAACCCCGTACCTGTGGGCTTCTTCTCCAATGTTTTTTCTTTTGGGAGAAAAATTAATTCAGATGTGTACTTTTAAGTTTGCATAATTATTATACTTCTATGTATTGATCAATTTATCCTAATTTTTTCACTCAATATATTCTGCCTAGACTGTGTATGTTAGCTTATTCCTAAAGAGCCCCCTCATGTCTCATGCATTGAGCAGGACTCCAGTCTTCACTAACAAAACTGAGAGGATAAGTAGACATCCTCAGGCCCTACAGCAATGGGGCAGAACCTACATCATGGTTTGTCTGTCTGACTGGTTTATCTATAGGCTACATTCATGTAATATATTTTATTCTTTTAGTTTACTTGATTTTTTTATTTTATAAGAGAAAAATAAGCACAAAGATAACTAGCCAGGATACCATCAAAAATTGGTAGATTCATGAGAATGTACCTGTTTTGTTATATATAGTCATGTATGATGTTGTTGAGAAGAATAACCAGAAAGTTAAACATAATTGTAAAGCTGAAATATTTTATTGAGGGTTCAAAGTTAAAAATTCATTCTTGTTGCACAACTTTTCTGTGAGATTGTATTCTTAACACTTCTTTATAAAGACAAATGATCATCAGTAATGTCAATATCTAAAGAACAAATCATTCACCATTATATAGTTTATAATTTGTTTGAGAAATTCTCCAATGTTTGTCCTTATTTAGGATGAGAATGGAGGGGGGAGGAAGTAGGGAGGCTTAGGGGAAAGCCTCAATGAGAACATTTATATACAAGGAGAAAAGGAGGACTGAGGGGATATTCAATAGGTGTGGGGGGAGGAGGAATATAGAAGAGATAGGAGGGAAATATAAAAGAAAAAGGAGAAAAGTAGAGGAGAGTTTATCCAGTTAAATAATTAGCAGATACCTGTGTGATAGAATGTTAGAAAGCCTGTGAAACAACCCTGGCAGGAGAGAACCTAGCAAAACAAGGTAAGACCCTCTAGGTGCACACACAATAGCATAATGCTTACAATTCACACACACACACACACAGACACACACACACACACACACAGTGATTCTGCCTCCTTGTGGGGGATTTGGATGGGAGAGAAGTATTTCCTGTAGAATTCCACTGTGGGACAAGGCCTAATAGAAGAAGCAACATGGAAATCCCCTTGTCTTTCCCTGTGTCTCCTTCTCAGGCTCTGTCCAGGAGGGAGAGGACATTTCCAGCAGTCTGGAGCTGAGCTGTGTCCTCCATGGTAACCTCTGTCCCCTGCCAGGTATGCCCTTAGGGAGCCTGGACTACAGCTGCCCTCATCCCTTCTGCTCTTGGGAGCTAGTGTGAGACCAAATGCAATGTCTGCATAATCTTTGTGAGGTCCTGACCATGGCCCCAGTGCCTCAGTTCCCATGCCTGGGTCCCATACGCTTGGATGCCCAGTGTCTGTAAGCTGCCCTGATTGTTCAGAAAGCTCCTAAGCATAGCCGAAGGCCTGGGGCATCTCTATTTTCACTGAGATAAGGAGCTGCACACTCCCTGACTTCCACACCTCTCTGCAGCCCTGCTCTTAGCCTCAGATCCCACCTCCCACACATCTTCCTGTGACACAGCTCTGGCCTGCACAAGTGTTCAGAGCACCTTGTTTTCTATATTCTGGGCTTTTTGTGTTCTGCTGTTTCCCTTCACTGGGGTGGATGTGGTGACCAACATCTGGGCTCAAGCTCTCTGTCTCACTCCAGGGAGAATTTCCCACCCTAGTGTTTGCTTTCCAGACAGCCAGGTAGGAGGCCATTTTCCTCAGCTGATTGATTTCACACATTTGTGTCTCACCTGTCCTTCTTTGGGATTTAACCTACCTCTTAAGAATGTCTCTCTGTCTGGAGAGAACTGGCTGTTGTATACTGAAGACTAGAAAATGTGGGGGTGTCTGATCTCCCACTCCACCTACCAAAATAGAGAAAGTTTTCCAGATACCTCTTGGCCTCTTGGCATGAGTGTTGTCAAAATCCTTCTCCTGCTTGTTCTACTTGGGCAGAGGGAGAGGGGACTTCCAAGATGGTGCCAGATCCAAGGCTATCTCACTGCACAGGGAAATACTGGGAAGCATCACTACCTTCTTACACGCTCAGGTCTCCTTCTCCTCAGGCTCTGTCTCTGGAAGCAAAGTTGGCACTTGTAATGTGGGGTGGTTTCTCTCTGATCAGAATGAGCAAGGGCAAATTCTCCTCCACATTGAGCAACATTCATTCCAGGCCTGTGAAGTACTTCAGTTACTCTTCTTTTTAAATACTATATCTGAGCTTTACCTGATTGTTAGTTCTCTCATCTCCCAACCTATTGACCTTGTGGTTCCCCAATCTTCTCACAGAGCTGAGTACCTGCTTCCTTGGAGAAATATCTTTAAATGCATGACTTCTCTTGTATGAGAAACACGATATGCAAATAATGTGAAAAGCAGAGGAAAAAAAGAAAAAACAAGACATAGTAGTGCATTTGTGCAATCACAGGAGATGATAAACTTAGGGAAGATACCTGAGGTTTGAAGTCAGCTTGGACTATGTAGCAAGACATTTTATCAAATGCTCTCCCTATTTGAAAAAAAAAGAAGAAAACCTACAGGTAGGCAAAGTGACACAAGTTTGTAATCTAACCACTCAGGAATCTGTGATAGGAGGTTTATCTCCAATGGCCTACATCATGAAGAGTCACAGCCTAAACTAAACTATGTATTGAGAACTTGTCTCAGACACACAAAACACACACACACACACACACACACACACGAGAAAGAGAGAGAGAGAGAGATAGAATTTTTGGTGATGGGACAGGGGATCAGGAAAATGTAAGAAAGGAGACTGCACAGTAGCTAGGGTGATTAAAGTGATCAATATTTATATGTATTAAAAACTAAAAATACTCTGAAATGAAAAAAGTAAAATTTTCTGAAAGGAAAAAATACTGTCAATTAAACACACTCTGAAATGAATTGTAAGCAGTGCTGGCCTAAGCCTTGCCATTTTCCAGCCTATTGTCATGTAAAATTTTATGGAATAAATTTGCATACTCACCATAGTTAAATTTTTTTCTTATTTTCACAACTAACCAGAAATTCTAAGACAATGAGGAAAATCGCTCCCCTTGCAACAGTAATAATGTGCATATCTATGCAGCTCATTAGCTACTGGACAATATTATTAATGCATGTGGTTTCTGCGGTTATATCTCCATGAAATTGTTGTGCTATTTCATTGTATCCCAGATGAGAAAACTGCACACAAAAAGTTTTGAATACTTGGCTCAAGACCACATATCTCTATAGAATGATGTCCAAATTATGTCAAGTTGCCTACCAAAGAAGGTCAGGTTTTGAAATTTACTTTGCATGAAGAAATAAAGGAATTGCCTGATATTTTCACTTTAGTATTGAAGATTTTCATTAACTCAGTGACAGAAATAACAGTGACATTATATTAATGTATACAAAATACATTTTAGAAGTGATTTCAACTGGATTTGAGAAGTCATTGCAGTGATTAGAAAAGTACATATTTTGGCTTTAGTTAATAGGATACAGTCATAAAAATAAAACAAAAAGAAAGGAAAGAAAGGAGGAAGTAGAGAGGGAGGGAGCAAAAAAGGGAGGAAGGAGAGAAGATAGAAAGTGAAAGGGACTACAGGGAAATAGGAAGGAAGGATGGAGTAAACATGAAAGAATGAATAAAACCAGGAATGAGGAAAGAAATAATGTAGCAGCAGAACAGAGTGGATAGGATCAGTTAGAAAAGGGCTGCACTGAGGTAATACATTTTCAAGATTCAGAAGTTAATAGTGGATAGCAAAGGATCAGAGAGGTTCCATTTGAACATAAGTAGTTAAACCCTACACTAAAACTTCCTCTTCTCTTGTTTTAAAATCCAGTTAATCTACAAAATCATAATTTTCAGTGAGACTTTCCCAAGTTTGAATTCACATTCATTCACATAATCTAAATTCCAAAGACAAGTCCCTTCCCAGAATACATGGAACCCATGAAATTGTCCGCTTTGGGCAAAGTGTGGAAGCAAGATATTAATCACGGCATGCATGGAAGAATCTCAGCTACATATTAAACCATAGTTAAAGCCAACCATGAGCTGATGTGGCAAGCAGTGAACATGTAATTGAGAGAGCTTATATTAGATCTCGAAGTCTTCTCTGTTCATCACTATCAAACATGTATAAGAATAACTAATATGATCAATTGGTTCAAATGCATGCATACCTGCAAGTATTTGTCTAAAGGCATTGAAATTCATTTGGTTAAGCATTCTAGTGCAAAGGCTAAAAACATGCGTGAATTTGTCATATTTTATACTTGGTAGATGGAAGTTATGGAGAGCATTTGGTATCATATTTGAAATATGCACACATAGACATATGCATGCACACATGCAGACATAAAATCAGATTCATGGAATCCTACAACAGGTTCATCAGTGGGGTCACTGCAGATTAAGAAATAATCATGAAGTTGAAAATGAAACAACAGAACTTATCTAAACAGAATTAATGTTAAAGAATTGGAATGAGTAACAGTATAAACTAAAATAAGGAAGTAATGGAATAGGAAATATATGAGGATATAATAGTCAACACTTTTTTAACAATAAGAAATTTAAGAAGCCACTGGTTACACAGTTCGAAGGATCCTGGGACAGATAAATATGCAGGACACGAGTTTATGCAGAAATAGAAATGACAAATATAAAACTGCAACATGAAATGACAAACATTGTAAATTTTAATTTAAATTACCTTAAAACTAAAAGAGTGAAGGAAAATAATACTATTGCATTATGAATTTAAGCCACATATAAAAATAACTTTTATAAAAAGTAAGAAAGAATTTGGGAAAATTGATTGATATTATTCAAGCTGTTTTTATTCCTCCTTGTTTAATAAGGGCTGAATATGTAGCTTAATGGTACATGGGGTTAATCCCAAGCACCAAAAAATTATATATATATATATATGGTAGACATTAGTATAATATGGGGTTCCAAGCAAAGGTTGTTACTGCATGGAGGGCAAGAAATAGAATATCAAGACTAAAATAAAGATATCACCAATTCCTCACAAAATTAAAATGGAAAGTAAAATATATTATGAAAATATTCTGCAGATTAATTTGATGATTAAAAGGAAAAGTAATATGAGTAATTATCCACTTAATCATGTATGTTATGAAGAGCATTCACATGAATAAAATCTGCACAATGGTTTTTCCTTTGTAAAACAAATTTTCACCCTTGGTTCACACTGAATACTGGATGAATTCCCTCTGATTATGTGCAAGAAGGTAACAGAGCCAAAAGATAGGAGAACTTGAATGATGAGTTACTTGCCAAAAACAGCCAACCCCAAAGTAATCTGAGCAATAAGGTGTGTATGAAACACCGATAAATTCAGGTGATGCCCATGGATATTGTTTTGTGTTGAGCGAGTCTATTCCTGAATGTTTCATCACACTAGGCAAACTGTTTCCTAATACATTTACCTTGCCCATCATCATGCACCATCTGTTAAGTTATTCTTTCCTTTACCAAATTCATTTTCTGTATCTAAGTTTACACTAATGACTTGGAAGATTTACTCCCAATGCCAACCACAGTGTCTTGTATTAGAAACTATACAAAACATTGAACAATGCACATGCTTTGGTGAACACTATTTTAGTAAAGTATAATAGCAGTGTTGCCATCTAGCCATTAATTATTAGGAAGCAAAACCACATGTTCATGTTTTGCTATACTTCATTGTGGCATTTAAAAATTATATTTATATTACATAGAACACTGACCTGGCCCCATGAAAGAGGACATGAGATCTCACATCATTTCAGAGAAATGACTTCTATTACATGAGCTAACCATCGATATGAAAAGTAAATGATTGGAGACATGTGAATAGTTTAAAATTTTTATGGATAAGAGATTATATTATGCTTATTTAATAATATGATATAACTGCTTTATACCCTATGCAATTAAGAAAATAAAATGGCACCATTTTAATTAAAATTTAGGAATTTTTTCAATTTAAATATCATTTTCCAATCAGAGATTCTATTGATAGGTTTGCCCACAAAAATCAATAGTAAAAATTATCTAGCTCATACAAATACAAAAAATGAAAGTAAGAAAAAACCACATCTTAGAAATGTATCAAAGTGCTTGCAATAAGACTCTAAATATTGCTCATATACTCGAAACATGTTAGTCTTGCAAGATACAATTACATGGATCATTAGATATGAAACTTGAAAGTAAATAAAGACAGCTTCAAGTATTAAGAAATTACAGAAAAATAATATTAAATATATAGAGACAGATATTCATAACCACTGAACTAGAAGAACATCCCTGGGACTGTCAATAATTAATATGAAGTTTTTCTTTTCTATAGTAATTGTCATGTTCCAAATTATCTTAATATTAGGATATATTACTTTCCTATAACTTCCTTTTAATTCAGCATTTAACTTTATTCTGAATCCAAAATTTGGAACTCCTGGCCTCTGTTTTTTCCTTTTTAGGTGTTATGTTTATATATTTAATGAACAAAGATTCATAAAACATGAAGAAATATTATTCAAAAATGTATTACATATTAAATATCACAGTAATGTAAGGCATCTGATGATAATTCTCGGTATTCATTGTTGTCACCCTCAATGTTCACAACCTCCTTCTGACCAGACAAACATGGGATTAATATATACCTTGTGCAGTTGATGACACTGACTGCTAGAATTTCAGTGAATAAATGTGGGTTATACACTAGAAAGTTGGCAGATCTAGAATCTAAATGCCTGAATCCTGATTTTAAAGCATTTCTCAAAACATTGCTGCTATTAATCTCCATCATAAATAGAATGACTAATATAAAATTCCCTAAAATTAGAGCATTCATGGATATGGTATGATGTTGTTTTCAATAAGACAAACATATTTCTAGTTTTTCAAGTTGACTTTGATGCCACATATATTTACTCACAGACTAACACATATTTCATGATTGGCTTATGAAATATAAATGTCTAAAAATCAAGGCATGGAAATGGCCACTATCAAGTTCTTAAGAAAAGGCAGCTGGGGAAGAAAAAAGCAATAACAAATTTTTGGTTCAGAAACAGAACAAATAATTTTCCATTAAAAAAGGAAAAGGCAAGTATAAATGCTTAGCAACCCTGTGCTATTCACTGCCTGCATCCCTCTCTCTTCTGCATGAGTCTAACAATAGCACTCTTTACCTCTTTGTTTCTGAGACTGTAAATGAGGAGTTTCAGCATAAGTATCACAATCATGTAAAAAACAGAAGCCACCTGGTCCTTTCCCAAGGAGTATGATGTCTTCAGTTTAAGATAAGTAAAGATCTTAGTGCTATAGAAGATGGAGACTCCAAGGAGATGGGAGGGACAGGTGGAGAAGGCTTTTTTCTTTGCAGCACTGGAATTAATTTTTGGAATCATGGAGAGGATAGCTACATAGGATACAGATATAGTGAGGAGGGACAGAACTAGGGTGGAGCCAGGACAAATGAAAACAATGATTTCAACCTCATAAGTGTCATTGCGGGACAAGGGTAAAATTAGGATTGTGTCACAGAAAAAGTGCTGGATTATGTTAGACTTGCAGAAATGAAGTCTGCTTATACAAACTGCATTCACAGTAGATTCTATTAAACAAATCACATAGGAGTCAGTGAGCAGGGCATGGCACAGTTTGTGGACATAATGACTGGATAGTGCAGGGGGCTGCAGATAGCTACATAGTGATCATAGGCCATCAAGGAGAGAAAGAAACATTCAGTGCCACCAAGGAGGACAAAAAAGAACATCGGTATGAAGCAGCCCATGAAGGAGGGGCTCTGGGTGGAAGTAAGTAAGTTCTATAAGGTTTTAGGGATGATGACACTTGAGTAGCTAAGGTCGAGGAATGACAGGTGAGTGAGAAAAAAGTACATGGGGGTGTGAAGCTGGGGATCCAGATGAATGATCGGTATCATCCCCGTGTTCTCCACAACTGTGATCAGGTAAATCAGAAGAAAGAGCATGGAGAGGACCAGCTGTGTCTCTGCGGAGTCCATCAGCCCCATGAGGATGAAGGCAGGCACACTGGTCGAGTTCCGTCTACCCATGGTGCAATGTTTTAAACTAGTGAGAAATCAAATTAGATACTTAGCTTTAGTGAAAACAGATTTTGTTTGTATGAATGTCTCAGCATGTATTTTAATTAGTTTACTCTTCCTGGGATTTGACAAAACTTTGCTGAATATGAACAAAAAAATTCCAATGTCAGATAGTGAAGGATATAGTATGAATTGCCATTTGCTTCTGACATAATAAAAAGTTATATCCCATAGAATTAGCATAGATATGATACACCATACATTTTTTTTGCTTAAATTCTTTTATTGTTACATTTAAGGTTTACAATACATTTACATTTATCATTGGGTGCTTGTACTTGTACATGATGTATTTTGGTTCTTATTTTTTTTCCCATTACCTATGTGCCCTTCACCTCTCCACCTTTCCCTATTTACATACATTGTTTCCATTTTTTTCTTTTCTCATAATTTTCCTTTCCATGCTTCCCTCTACCCATCTCCTCCCACCACCCCACCCCTTTGAAACTTTTCCTATTTCAAAGTATCAACTACTAGTTATTAATCCTTTTAATCCTTATTTACACTCTCAGTTTCTCACACTAGAGAAAATATTCTGTATTTACACATGTGTGTCCTATTTATTTCACTTAAGAGTATGCCCTCAATTTGCATTCATTTAGCTATAAATGACTGTAGTTTCTCATTCTTTATGGCTGAGTAGTACTTCATTTTATAAAAAAAAAACACATTTTCTTTATCCAGTTTCCAGTTGGTGGGCACTTAGGCTGTTTCCAAGCTTTAGCTATTACAAACTGTGCCACTACAAACATGGGTACATATATATCTCTGTAGTATGATTCTTTTAATTCTTTTGTAAAGATACCCAGGTGGGAAATAGTTGGCTCAAATGAGACCTCCAGCCCTAGTTCTTTGAGGTATCTCTACACTGATTTCCACAGTGGTTGCACCAGTCTACACTCCCACCAGCAGTGGAGAAAGTTTCCGTTCTCTCTACACCCCTGCTACCATTCCTTATTGGTTGATTTCTTGATAGCAGCCACTCTTTCTGGGGTGAGGTGGAATCTCAGTGTTGTTTTCATCTGCATCTCTCGAATAAGGAGTGATGCTGAACATTTTTTCATATGTTTATTTGTTGCTTTTACTTCTTGGTCTGAGAAATATCTGTTCATTTCAGATCCCCATTTTTGAATTGGGTCTTTGAATTTGGGGTGTCTGACTTTTTTCAGTTCTTTATATATTCTAGATAGTAGCCCTTTGTTTGAGTTACAGCTGCTAAAAATATTTTCCCACATTGTAAGTTGTCTGTTAGCTCTGTTGGTGGTTTCTCTTGCAGTGCAGAAGCTTTTTAATAAGATCACACCCCAGTTGTTGATTCTTTCTGCTAGTTCCTGTGCTGTTGAGGTTCTGTTCATAAATTATTTTCCTATGCCAATATCTTCAAAAGTTCTAGCTAACTTATCTTGCAGCAAGTTTAGTGTTTCTGTCTTAATATTTAGATCTTTAATCCACTTCCATCTTAGTTTAGTGCATGATGATAGATATGGGTCTAGTTTTAATCTTTAGCAGTTGAAATCCTGTTTTTCCAACACCATTTCTTAAATAGGCTATCTTTCCTCCCATGATCATGATTGGCTCCTTTGTCAAAGATGAGGTGGCTAAGTATGTCTGAAGTTGTTTCTGCATCTTCTAATCTATTCCACTGATCCTTGGGTCTGTTTCTTTGAAAGTATCATACTGTTTTTATCACAATACCTTTGTAGTATAGCTTCAAGTTGGGTAGTGTTATACCCCCAGCCATGTTTCTGTTGCTCAGAATTGTTTTTGCTATTCTAGGTCTCTTCAAATGAATTTTTGGATTGTTTTCTCTAGTTCTGTGAAGTATATTTTTGGAATTTCAATTGGCATTGCATTAAATCTATATAGTAGTTTTGCAAGTATGGCCATCTTCACTATATTGGTTCTTCCTACCCAGGAAGAAGAGGTGTCTTCCCATTTTCTTATATCCTCCTCAATCTCCTTTTTCAGGGTGCTGTAGTTTTCAGTGTAGAGGTCTTTTGCTTCCTTTGTTAGATTGATTCCTAGATATTACATTTTTTGGATGCTATTGTCAAAAGAATTGTTTCCCTAATTTCTCTCTCACTGAGTCTCCTATTTGTGTACAAGAAGGCTATTGTTTTTTGAGTGTTGACCTTATATCTAGCTACTTTACTGAATCTGTCAATTAAGTCTAGAAGTCTTTTGGTAGAGTTTTTTGAGTCTTCTATGTAAAGTGTCATATCATCAGCAAATAATGACAGCTTAACTTCTTCCTTTCCTATCTTTATTCCTTTTATTTCTTTCTCTTTTCTTATTGCTGTGGCTAATTTTTCCAGAACTATATCGAACAAGTGTGGTGATAGTGTTCATCCTTATCTTGTTTCTGATTTTAGCATGAAGCTTTTCAGGATTGACCATTTAATATGATGTTGGCTGTTGGTTTTTCATAGATAGCCTTACTCAGGTTGAGATAAAGACTTTCTATTCCAATTTTCTGTAGCATTTTTATCATGAATTGGTATTGGATTTTGTCGAATGCCTTTTCTGCTTCTATTGAGATGATCATATGGTTTTGTCCTTGCCTCTGTTAATATAGTGTATTACATTTATTGATTTATGAATATTGAACCATCCTTGCATCCTTGGGGTAAATCTGTCTTGGTCAGGGTGTACTATCTTCTTGATGACCCTCTGTATTCTATTTGCCAGTATCTTGAGGATTTTTGCATGCATGTTCATTAGGGAGATTGGCCTGTAGTTTTCTTTTGGGGATGGATCCTTCCCTGGTTATGTAAACAATGTAACTCTTGTTTCTCGGAATGAGTTTGGAAGCCTTGCTTCCCTTTCAATTTCCTTGATGAATTTAAAGAGTA
The DNA here is from genome assembly GCF_000247695.1 of Heterocephalus glaber. The sequence continues at coordinate 182,337 of NW_004624960.1, read as the reverse complement.
ATGGGTAATGGTGTTAGTTCTTCTTAAATGTCTTGTAGAATTCAGCAGTGAAGCTATCAAGACCTGGGCTTTTGTTTATTGGTAAATTTTTTATTACATTTTCTTTTCTTTATTTTACTTAAATTCTTTTATTGGTATATTTTAGGTATACAACACAATTACATTTCTCATTTGCAACTTGTAAGTTTACATGATGCATCTTGGTTCTTTTTTTTTCTTCCTTCCTAGTCCTCCCTTCATCCCCTCCACCCTTCCCTATTTACAAAGACTTTATTTCCATTTTTGCCATTTCTCATCATTTTTCCTTTCCCTTCTTTCCTTTACCCTGCCCCTCCCACCACCCCTAACCCTTTGGACCTTTTTTTTTTTCCTGTTTTGCATTATTGAATATTCATTCTAATCATTGGTACATTTTTGGTATACAATATAATCACATTCATCATTGGAAATTGGCACCTTAACATAATCTCTCTTGGTTCTTCTTTTTCACCCTGGCCCAGCCCTCCCTTGAACCACTCCATCCCTCCTTATTTGCAAAGATTTTGTTCCTATTTTTCCATTTTCTCTTATTAATTCCATTCCCTTTTCTCCTTTACCCTAGCCCTCCCACTTCCTTCCCATTTACCCCTTTTCTTCCTATTTCACATTACCTATTATACATTTTAGTCCTTATTTACACTTTCAGTTTCTCACACCAGAAAAACTATTCAGTATTTATACACGTGTGTCCTATTTATTTCACTTAAGAATATCACCTCAATGTGCATCCACTTAGCTATAAATGTCTCTAATTTCTCATTTTTGATGGCTGAGTAGTACTCCTTTTCATTAAAAACCCCACATTTTCTCGATCCAGTCTCCAGTTGATGGGCATTTGGGCTGTTTCCAAGTTTTAGTCATCACAAACTGTGCTGCTATGAACACGGGTGCACATATATCACTGTGGTATGATTCTTTTAAATATTTGGGGAAGATCCCCAGAAGTGGAATGGCAGGGTCAAATGAGACTTCTAGTCCTAGTTCTTTGACATATCTCCATACTGATTTCTACAGTGGTTGCGCCAGTCTACACTCCAACCAGCATAAGAGCAGGGTTCCTCTTTCCCCGGAGCCCCACCAGCATTTGTTATTGTTTGATTTCATGATAGCAGCCATTCTTTCTGGAGTGAGATGGAATCTCAGCATTGTTTTCATTTGCATCTCTCAAATGACCAGTGATGTTGAACATTTTTTCATTTATTTATTTGCTATTTCTACTTCTTTGTCTGAGAAATGTCTGTTCATTTCAGATGCCCATTTTTGGATTGGGTCTTTTAATTTGGGAGGTCTGATCTTTTTAAGTTCTTTATAGATTCAACATAGTAGACCTTTGTCTGAGGAAGAGCAGGTGAAGATTTTTTCCCACATTGTGGGTTGTCTCTTCACACTGCTGGTGGTTTCTCTTGCTGTGCAGAAGCTTTTTAATAAGAAGAGATCCCACTTGTTGATAGTTTGTGCTAGTTCATGGGCAACTGAGGTTTTGTTCATAAAATCTTTTCCTACACCAATGTCTTCAAGAGTTCTACCTAACCTCTATTCCAACTGGTTCAGAGTTTCTATTTTAATATTTAGACCTTTAAACCATTTTGATTTTAGTTTTGTGCATGGAGAGAGATATAGGTCTAGTTTTAATCTTTGGAAAGTTGAAACTCAATTTTTCCAGCACCATTTATTAAAGAGGCTATCTTTCCTCCAGTGAGGGTGTTTGGCTCTTTTATTGAAGATGAGATGGCTGAGTGTGTCTGGAGTTGTTTCTACATCTTCTAATCTGTTCCACTGGTCTTTTTCTTCACCACTACATACTATTATACTATTGTACTCATCAAATTAGTGTGGGTAATATTTTGGCCTTTTCAGACCTTATAAAATTTGATTAACAGGGAAAATACACATAGTTATGGGATACAGAATTATATTGTCATATGACTATAAAGAGTATATGGATCAAATCTGAGGAATTAATGATTCCAACTCCTTGACATCATTTTATCTTTGGAGGCTTTGAGCTTCTCTATTTGTAGAATGAAGACTATTAGGTAACAAAGAAGTCATAACAGATGGTTTTATTAGACTGTAACCTCATTCATAAAATCTTTATGACAAGTTCTCTGTTTCAGCCTTAAAATAAAATATTATCTGTGTCTAATATGGTAGAAACCATGGGCAAAAATAGTTCTTCTTTGTGCTTCCCATGAAGAGTCTAGCATTATGGATGTCATGGAAAAATAAAAGTTCTTCATTGATAAATCATGCTATATGAATAACTGTATCTTTATTTTTATCCTTGTAATTATTTCATGGAGACTGATTATATCATTAATCTCTTTCCAAACATAAAGATATGATTAGCTGGATTTTATCAAGTATTTGATTGCACCATAATTTACATAACTATGTCTTACATTTTTAGATACATAATTGATTTTCAAATTTGCACTCAATTTTCTTATTGAGTGATGAGGTGAAAGGCAGAAATGGTATTTCTAAAGGGCCTGAGCATAGAAAGCTGGTCACATCATAAGGTCCAGGAAATGATAGCAAAGAGAGGGGCCACCTCAGTGCCCCACCCCTGCCAAACAGGCCCCACCTCCTAAAACCACATTTAGCTCTGAATTCCACTGATAAATTTAGTTCACTCATGATCCGTTCCCATTCCAAAAGCTCCACTTCTTAACAGTGAGGCTTTGGGAGTCATCTTAATCTAAACCCCAACACCATGTTTATATAACTAAGAAAAAAAATCAACCTAATTAGTAGAAATTAAGCTGGCCTAACCCATTATTTTCAGGTACAAGTAAACAAAATTTTAGCAACTCAAAAAGTAGTTACATGGATTTTTTTTTCAGTAAATTAAGGTGAAGCAATAAAAAGCTTTCCTTTTAAGATTTACTATATTGTTTATGTACCTGGAAAATAAGGCATGTGTCTAACAAAGGAAAAACTATGATTTAAATTCTTGAAAAATCCACTGATGGAAATTTCTTACAATTAATGAGACTACTGTTCAGTCCTTCCTTCATTCAACTGCTTTCTTCTGATGGCCCCTTTCTTCCAATTAAATATATATCTGTATATCTCAGCAATCTCTTCTCAGGTACTTGATTCTATCAATTAATTTTTATGAGGAATGATAATATAACCAGAAAACTTATATTATGTTTTAGATCTTAAATGTTTTCAAATTTCTCATGGGCTTATATGTGGGGCTTGTTCCAGAATGGATAGGTCACTGTGAGTGTGATCTTAAATGGAGTATTCTTGTTCCTGGCTACTCTGCTCTCTGCTTCCTGGATGCATGGGGTGAACAACTTTCTTGTATCATCTAGTCTGTGCCTTGGAGCCAATTGACCATTAATGAAATCTAAAACAATAACCCACATTAATCCTTTCCTATTTCAACTTGTGGATTTTGAGTATGTTTTTTAGAGATGGGAATGCTAACTTATACAGACAAATGTACTAGGAGTGGGTGCATTACTGTTACTGTACCTTACCATGTGTTCAGAATCACGGTGACTAGTTTCTCTGAAAAAATGAAGAATGTCTAAGAAACTGAAGAATATTGTGGGCAGGGCTTGATGGACAGTACTGGTCAGAGTTCACAAGACCAGAATGCTAGTTAGAATACAGACAATAAAGGGCACACTTGTGAGCCTTCAGTTGGGAACACGATTCTTTGGGAAGCTGGACTTGAGGGCATCCATGTTTCTTTCTGGCAATGAATTTCTCTTGGTTTTCTCCATGCTCTAAATTTTGTATGAGGTTAAATGTATTGGTAATAGGCTAATTTATCTTGCAGAAGTTAATTTCAAAGCAAACTGATATTCAAGCTGTAGAACTGAAAGATGCAAAAAAAAAAAAAAAAAAATGGCAGCTTGGCCTGAAACTTAGTTCTTACAAAAATGAGATCACTGAGGTTTCTGCTCACGTTGCTAAAGTTATCCTGTGTGAACCTGGCCATGTACACTATAGTTAATGATGTGTAAAGCTGTGACAACTGGAAGTGTGATGGAGATGCCAGATAGCTGGACATGCAAGGAACATGGAATATCCTACAAGAAAGCTGCAAGCCCAGCCCAAGAGAGAGGCCATGTGGACAGCAAATCGCCAGGCTATAGGGACAGTGCTGCCTAAATACTACGGAGCTCATATCTCACCAACATGTTCCCCAGATGCTACATATGGGAGTGCAGAACTTCATATTTTTTCCTGCTGAATTTCAGTCTTGTTTTGGTCAGATTCATTTCATTCTTCCTATTCCTGTGCTCTGGGATGTTGCATGGTGGAAGGACTTTCCTTTCCTTTTGATTTTTTCAGGGTTCACAGCTAACAGTTTGCCTTGAGTCTCAGAAGAAATTTTGGACTTGGTAAGCAAAGCTGAAATGGTTAAGACCAGCAACTTTTAGACGTGGACTAAATACACTTAATGAAATGGACCCTTCCCCTTCTTTCAGAATGTTATGGTTCAGCTCTGCAGCATTCCACAAAAAAAACCTCATGTGTTCAGATGTAGTTCCCAGTCAGAGCGGGTAGTTCCCAGTGTGTAAACTGGAAGGGTGTGTTGTTGTACTTGGCTACTCTTTTCTCTACCTATGCTTGCTGGCTGACATGGCTTGAGCAGCTCAGATTGGCCATGCCCTTTCATCATGCCTTTTTGTTTTGTCTGGAACCAGCTGAGCATGAAAGGAATAACCTCAATTATGAGTGAATTAAACTTCTACACCTTAATGGATGCTGGGTATTTTGTCCAAGTGACAACAAAGCTAATCCAACATTACATCTCAAAGATAAATACCAGCTGTGAACATTTTCCAGCTTTGGCAGAATTTAAGTTTTCAGAAACCCTTTTGCTAAAGTGCAGATTCACTATATAGCTTTTTCATATCATCACTATTTAAAAAAAATTAATTCATTACAATTTTTGAAGTAGTCATTTCTGAACCACTTTTAATCCAATGAACAATACCAAGAATATAAAGACATGAGTCTTCCAAGGAAATTTTTAATAATTCTCTGATTTTGTCTGTGACCCAGTGACTACTCAAGATTGTATTCTTTAGTCTTAATGTATTTGCATAGTTTCTGTGATATCTTTTGCTGTTGATTTCTAATTTTATTTCTCTTTGCTCCAATAATATGCAAGGGATTGTATTTCAATTTTTAAAAATTTATTTAAGCATGTTTATGGCCCAAGATATAGTCTATTTGGAGAAAGTTCCATGTTCTTCTGAGAAATGTATATTCTTTTTTCCAATGAAATGCCTTTAGATATTTGTTAAATCTACTTGTTCAATGGTATGTTTCATGTATAATATTTCTTTGTTGATTTTTGTCTAGATGATCTATTTATGAGAGAGAATATAGGGGTCCCTGTTATGATTGTTTGGTATTTATCTGACCTTTTTAATTTTTTTTGTGCTATGAAATGAGTTGCACTAATATTTGGTTCATATATATTTACAATTGTTTTATTTTATTAAATTATTTCCTTTTAATGATGTGTAGTGACCTTCTTTGTCTTTTCTGATCAGCTTTAGCTTTAAGTTCACTTTGTCAGAAAATAGCATAGCAGCTTCTGCTGTTTTTTAGTCTCAATTGCATGGTATATCATGTTACATACTTTCATTTTAAGTCTGTATTTCCTTTTTGATGAATTATGTCTTTTACAGAATAGATATGGTTGGGTTTGTTTCCTTATTCCAAACTCCCAGTGCGTGTGTTTTCAATTGTGAAATTAAGACCAGTAACACAACTATTATTTTAAGGGTTTTTTTTTTAATTCCTCTTCAATTAGATTTATCATTTTCCTTTGGGCTCTTTGGTACTAATGGCCTCCATTTCTCTGTCTAGGAGTTCCTAAAGTATTTTTGCAATGGAGATTTTATGGTTCTGAATTTCTTTGTCATTGAAAGTTTTTATATCTCCAGCAATTAGAACATAGAAGTGTTCTTTAACAATTGTTTTCTTTTGGGCCTGAGAAAAGTTACTGCAGGGCCAGGGATTTAGCTCAGTGGTTCCACTGCCTGCCTCACAAGTGCAAGGTCCCAAGTTTGACCCCTTATCAAAAAAAAAAAAAAAAAAAGAAAAGAAAAAAAGTTACTGCAAGTTATTTCCCCCATTGAGATTTGTGATGGGAAATTTGTCATTATTCTGATAGGGTTGCATTTTAGATTACTTGCTGTTTTTCCTCTCACAGCTTTTTCTATTTTTTATTTGTACTGAATTTCTAGGATTTTGAATATGATATGTCATGGAGAAACTCTTTTCTGGTCATGGTATTTGGGGTTCTATAAGCCTCATTTACATGAAAATTTAGTTCTTTCCCTACAATCGGAAATTTTCTGCTGTAAATTTGGTGACTAAATGTCCTTATAGCTTTTGAGTCTCATAATCTTTACATATATATTACATATATAACATATATAACACACATATATTACATATATAACATATATAGCATATATAACATATATATTACATGTATATTACATATATATATTGCATCTAGCTACTGTTGAATCCAGCTTTCATAGTGTCATTTTTTTAGGTTACTACTGAGTACATGATTTATTACCTCAAACTTTACTTCAAGACCTGACACTCTGAATTTTTCATATCCTGAATTATCGCTTGGTTCTTTTCATAATTTCTGATCATTTATAACTTTCATAGTCTTGTTAATTCAGTCAGTTTGGTTTTTTTATCCTATTTAAGCTCACTGAATATTTTATTATTTAATGTCTTTATCTGTTTAATTACATCCTCTTTAAGCTCACTAGAGAGCCTATGGATATGCTTGGGTTTTTTTCTTTGATCTGTTCAAACATTTTAACCATTTTTGAGTTCTTTGCCTGTAACTTCTTTTACTCCAGTGTCTTTGGCATCATCTTTTGGGATGATACAAGTTTTGGTGTGCATCTTATTTCTATGTTTCCTCATGTGTTATTTCTGTGAATTTAAAATAAACCACTAGTTAATTCTTACACTTCATTTCCAGTATACAATCAACATGCATATATATGCATACATTTGCACATATAATCTATCTATCATTTATATCTATCAAGTGAAAGGGGAAAAGGAAAAGAAAGCCAGAAATAACACTCACAAAGGCACAACAATAAAGGGTCTTCCCCAGGAGGACCATCGAACTGGTTCCTGGTTCCCTCTTCGGGCACAGCTCTATTATTTCAGCTGTGCTCAGGGGCCATCGTGAGCTGGATGTTTTTGTTTCTCTCTTACACATTCGTTTATTTCAGAAGTTGGGCAGGCAGAGTCAGACTGGTGAAGCACCTGGATCCTCACTCATCTCTGGGGTGGGGGTGGGGAAATCCCTTATCTCTTCCCTTTAGGGTAATGCTTGAAGCTGTTTACATCCACGATTTCTACACTGCTTCAGTTGCAACACCATGCAACTCTCACTCCCACTGTTTCTCTCTGAGGTTCTGCATAGTCTTAACTTTCTATCTGTACCTGTCATAGGCTGTCTACCCCCAAAATTCAGTGGTGTCTTGAGCTCAGAAGGGAAGTGCATTTCTGCCTGGATCGCAGGAGCATCTAGAAGTCAATAGGAGAGTTCATTGGGCTCCTAGTTCAGCAGGCTTTGATGGCTGGCATAAAGGATCCTGAGGGAACTCTGGATGGGGTCATATGGAAGAGGGAAGTGCATTTCTGCCTGGATCGCAGGAGCATCTAGAAGTCAATAGGAGAGTTCATTGGGCTCCTAGTTCAGCAGGCTTTGATGGATGGCATAAAGGATCCTGAGGGAACTCTGGATGGGGTCATATGGAAGATGGGTGTGAGGACAGAATACTTCACAGGCACAGGGCTTGGGGCAGTAGTGTGGCAGTGGTGTTGTGCCCACTCTGTGGTGCTTCATTGTCTCTTCTCCTAACCCAGATCACACTTGTCAAAGCCACTGCATGCCCATACAGCTTCCCCCTCCAAGTGCTGCTGATAGTGGTATCATCCAGTGGGCTTCTCTAACACATTGCCTATAAGGACTTTTTATTTATCCCCTTTTCTGGGTCCCTGGAGATACAGGCCAGCATCCTCCCAGTACACTACTAGCTCTAACATGCCATTATGGTTTCCCTCTAGATCATCTTTTTATGGAAACATGACACAAATGTTACTCTATCTAATGAGATCATAGCTTTCTATTATGGAAGATAAGGAAAATTTAGTCATAGTTCTGTGTATTGCATAAGTTTATTTAGTTTCTTCCTTTATATTTATAGTTAATATTAAAATAAAGTATTCTCATCCAATCATAACTTGCTAAATAATATGAACAAAATCTTATATTTAAAGCATCTTACAAATGCAAAAGTGTATATTTGAAGAGTTCATTGTATGTATTAATATTTTCTGAACTTGTGAAGGAAAGAGGGAAGTACATATTTACATATTATTTCTTATTTCATTATTTCAATATCTGTCATGACAACTGGTAATTCTAAAAAAGGAATAACTATGTAAGGAACATAAGGAAATCCTTCATTAATTAAGAAATTTACAATATTAATTATGAAATAAACCAACAGCAACATTTTATACTAAATACCATATTTTTCTAAAAAATTCTAGTAGTAAAATGTATGTTGATCATTGGAAGAATTTACATAATAAATGCTTTCCACTATGCACAGATATTAAACCTCATGGAAAATTGAATACAATGAAATAATCATCTGTTATTTCCTGTAAAGAAGCAACAGTTCATTGAACATAAATGATACATTTCTCTGCTACTTCATTTGTGTTGTTTCCTAGCCCAGAGCCTTTCCATGGCATTTTTCATGTCAGCATTTCTCAGAGTATAGATGAGGGGGTTCAACATTGGGGTCATAACAGTGTAAAGCACAGTCAAGGATTTATCAATGGGCAAGGTACAGGGAGGTCTCACATAAATAAAAATACAAGGAACAAAGAAGAGGAGCACCATGGTGAGGTGGGAGCCACAGGTGGACAAGGCCTTGTGCCTCCCTTCCTGACTCAGGTTCTTCAGGGTGTGCAGAATGACCCCATAGGAGATGAGCAAGAGCAAAAAGATGACCACACAGATCGGCCCATCATTGGTCACCACTGTGAGGCCAATAATATATGTGTCCATGCAGGTGAGTTTCAGTAAGGGATACATGTCACAAATGAAGTGGTCGATGACATTGGGGCCACAGAAAGGAAGATTGTAAACAAAAATAATGTGAATCACAGCATGAACAAAACCCCCAACCCAGGCCAACAGCAGCAATAGAACACACACTCGATGGTTCATGATGGTCAGATAATGCAGGGGTTTGCAGATGGCCACATACCAGTCATAGGCCACGACAATGAGAAGCAAAATCTCAGCACCACCAAATAAGTGTTCTAAAAAAAGCTGAGTCATACAACCTTCAAAGGAAATAGTTTTCTTCTCATGGAGTAAATCTATCATCATATGTGGGGTAACTGTGCTAGAATAAAGGACATCCATCAAGGATAAGTAGCCAAGAAAGAAGTATATTGGAGAATCCAAGGCTGGGCTGAGCATCACAGTCACAATGAATAGGTTGCCTGCCACTGTCACCACATACATCAGCAAGAACATTGCAAATAATATTTTTTGACCCTGGAGGCTCTGAGTGAGTCCCAAAGCGTGAATTCAGTCACATTGTTCCTTTGTTCCATATGTCCTTCTCCTATCACTGCTCAGAACAAAATTATCTGCAAATATAATTATTAGCAGTGGCCTCATTAAATTGTAGGATAATTTGTTCATTCATTTTATAAGCAGCCATTATGATTTATCATGTTTTACAACTATCAGAGACTAAAACTACATAAGATTAATGAAAGCACTGTTCTCCACTGTGATTTTGTAGAGGGGTAGTGTCTGAAAAAAAAAAAAAACTAGAAAAGTGGAGAAATGACTTATATTAAAGAAAAATGGCTCTACTGTAACTAGTTTTTCATGTGTAAGCTAATCACAGTTGGAAGAATCTAATCAACTAGTTATAAAAAGCACAAAGAAATTTTCAATTTCACAAGTTTTTAAGAGTGTAGGTAATGATACTTTAAATAAATACACAAAAATAGTTTGGGAAAGAACTTAAAATTAAATGACATAAAAAGAGTTAGTAAAATATAAGGAATATATTTAAGAAATTAATAAATAAAAGACAAACCAATAGCAAATTGGGCAAATAATATAAACATGAGAGCAAAGGAAAAGCCCACCCCAAATGACCATAAACATAGGGTAGGATGCTGAAGTTCACCTGTAAACAAAAAAGGGAAAATAAAGAAAACCTCAGCTATTTTATATATGTCATACTTTAAAACCGATAAATTTAAAAGTGTTAGTAAAAATGACCTGAGAACTTTCTTGCATTGAGATTTTATAAATTTTTGGAACATAATTTTTCAATTTGTTTTGGAAGTAAATTTACATATATCTTTTATCAGAACCACTTCACTCTTTGGAATCTATTGCATAGATATTAAAGCCATAGTACATAAGGACATATATATGGCACATCTTGTGGCATTATTTATAATGGCCTGAAACAAAAAAATAAAATAAATTTAAGGCGAATTTTAATAGAGAAAGCATTGAGTAGAACACGAAACCCACTAAACTGAAAACAGACATTTAAAAGAACTAATTACAAATATATCAGCACTGTATTCAGAGAATTTCCACAAGTTATTGTGGAATAACGAAGAAATAAGCACAAAACTACATAAAACATGATATTATTGTCAGATGAAAATAAAAACACCATATATGTATCCACTTATAAATGTATATAGTCATATGAGCATGGGGAATATAGAAGGATAAAATTTTTATTCATTAAATTGGTACATTTTAGGTACACAATATGATGACTTTCATCACTGTACCTTTACATGATGTATCTTGGTTCTTATTTTTCCCCATTCTCCTGCCCTCCCTTCAATCCCTCCACCCCTCCCTATTTCAAAGTCTTTGTTTCCACTTTTCCATTTCTCATATTTATCCCTTTGCCTTCTTTCCTTTCCCCTACACCTCCCACTTTCCCTTTAGAACTTTTCTTCCTATTTCACATTATCTATTGTATATTTTGATCCTCATTTACACTTTCAGTTTCTGACACCAGAGAAATTATTTGGTATTTATACACATGTGTCCTATTTATTTCAATTGAGTATGGCCTCAATGTGCAAGAAGATTGCATGTTTTGCTGTGGACATTGTTTACATTTGTGGTATTTATGTAAGTGGAAGCCAGGGGTTGTATGTATGAGATTTAAATGATGGGCAGGAAGAATACAAACTGAGATTGGAGAAAAGAAAAAAATAGAAGAGAGGAGGAAAGAGGTGAGGAGGGGAGGGAGATGGAAAGTGAGGGATAGGGCTGAGAGAGGGGAGGGGAGAAGTGGAAAAGAAGAGGCGAGAGAGGAGAGAAGAGAGAAAGCAGAACATTAACAGAGAGCCAGAGAGGAAATTTAACACAAAGAAAGAAGACATCACCATAAGTAGGATCAATATTCACTAACCCAGTTTCCTATTAAAATAATCCTAGTAATCTCAATTGCTCTCCAAGTCTCTCTTCATAAATACTTCAAGCTGACTTCATAAATTCTGCTCTACTTCCTCTCATAAACATGGATTATCTGTCTTCATATGTTCCATGTCTATGCTCATGCAGTAGAGCTCATCCTCTTTATAACTCTGAAGAACACTGCTCCTCCAATTTTCCCTTCCATTTCCTACACCAACAATTTTTCCCCTTCCCACACACTATTCTGTCAACACATGCATGTAACATTTCTCCATGTTCAATCTGTCCTTTGACACTACATCACTTTTAAGCAACCACCCACACTCAATTTTCTGACCTTCTTGTACAATGTTCCCCTATTGATAAAGTCCAGTGGTCAGCTGTATGCCTCTTCTGATCTGATCCACTATTATGATTCACTAAAATTAAAGCTTGTTCACTTAAGTATTAAAACGAGGCTCTAAAAAGTCACTCATTCAATTTCTATGGATGCTACATCACTTAGTTTTTAACAATCTAAACAATCCTTAGAAGGCAAGTTTGTTGATTCTATCTAGAATCTAAAATCTCTCAAATAGTCACACATTAAATTAGTTTGTAAGAACACTGATGTTAGAGAAGGTAAATTTATAAAGTTCTGCAAATATGTAATGTAAAGCCTATTTCAGAATCTTACATATAAATACTTTTCCTTGGATTTTTATAATATCAAAATAATCAAGCAGAGTATTAAAGACTGGGGTCAATGCTCACATATTTTAGCAAGCACAAAGGACCTCCTAATGCAACTCCTTATCAGAATCACACAGAGCTTTTAAGATTATGAGTTCTTATATCACCAAGGTACTATACTTACATCGTGTAAAGCCTAGTTCAGAATCTTACAAATAGACACTCCTTCTGTGTTACCTTCATGAGGGAGTAGTCATTAGCCATTCCATCCCAGTTCTAGATTTTGGTGTGCTCTCTTTGGTCCTGAATGATAACTGCTCAGGCACCCACAGCATCTCCATGAGTATAGAGAGCAAATCATGCATCCACCAGCACCTCACCTTGAGATGCTGCCATTGACCAGTTTTCCCATGGTTTCAGAAGGTTGATTCATCATACTTTCAAAAAAAAATTACTCTTTCATTTTTTCAATTAAAAAAGATCAATATCAAAAGTGCCTTGTAACATCATGAAATTTGAATCTTGATTATAAACAAAGAAAACCCAAATCTGCACTGTTTGCAAAATTTGCCCTAATAATGAACAAATATTAACAAAACATTTTAGGGTTAAAAACCCTGAATTTCATGCAAGAAAGAATCATGAATTTTTAAGATACATATTGGCAATTTGTGTTTTAGTCACTGAAAGTGAAATGCTAAAAAAGCCTTTAAAATATTTTGATTCTCAGTCAGGTATACTTGCCTGGCTGCATACAGCATACTTGAATTTAATGTTGACTAAAGGATGGGGGAAGATCCCTATTCTATCGTGCTTTGAGTCTAGTATTTCAATCCCTAAGAAAACAGTCATGTGAGGACTAGTGCAGACAGGCTCTCTGAGGCAGGGGTAAAGGTGTGTGGATGCTTTGCTTGTATTAGAATTACAACACAGATTGTTGAATCATTTCATCACTTTATCTCAAAGGCTGAGTTCCCTTAATTACACTCATTGGCACAGTAGTCATGATGCTGAGGGTAGACTATGCACCTCCAGAGATTCCAGAAGAATAATAACTGTGTAGAAAGAGTTTTACAGTAACAGTCCCTGGAGGAAATAGCATAATTATACAACTTGGGGGTCAAATCACCATGTCTTGGCAGTAATGATATATGTAAAAATGCTCTTTCTAAAACCATGAATTATGAGTGTAGGAGAAAGTATATGGAGGATGGAATGATCAAAATATATGCATGTAGGAAAACCCCAATAAACATAAAATTAAGAAGAACTTCTAAAAAGTACCATATTTTGGGTTTTTTTATTTTTATATGTTTTTAGTTCTTTCATTGGTACATTTTAGGTATACAATTGTTTACATTTATCATTGGGCATTTGTACCTGTACATGATATATCTTGGTTCTTATTTTCCCTACTACCTTTGTGCCATTCACCCCCTCTGCACTTCCTTATTTACACAGATTTCATTTTCATATTTTTTCTTTTCTCACAGTTTTTCCTTTCCCTCTTTTCTTTCCCCTTCTCCTCCTGTCACTCCTTCATCTTTGGACCTCTTTTTCCTATTTCAAATTATCAATTATTCATTTTAATAATTTTCACCCTTCTTTACACTATCAGTTTCCCACACTAGAGAAACTATGTGGTATTAACACATGTGTGTCCTATTTATTTCACTTAAGACTATGGCCTCAATATGCATCCATTTAGCTATAAATGAATCTAGTTTTTCATTATTTATGGCTGAGTAGTACTCTATTTTATAAAAAAAATTACATTTTCTTTACCAAGTTTCCAGTTGATGGGCACTTAGGCTGCTTCCAAGATTTAGCTATTACAAACTGTGCTGCTAT
>NW_004624960.1:151101-165923 GCF_000247695.1 Heterocephalus glaber | reverse complement strand
ACCTCAGAAAAAGAATTGCTATCTAGAATATATAAAGAATTGAAAAAAATCAGACCCCCCAAATTCAAAGACCCAATTCAAAAATGGGCACCTGAAATGAACAGACATTTCTCAGAACAGGAAGTAAAAGCAGCAAACAAATACATGAAAAAATGTTCAATATCACTGGTCATTCTAGAGATGCAGATGAAAATAACACTGAGATTCCACCTTACCTCAGAAAGAATGGCTGCTATCAAGAAATCAATAAATAACAAATGCTGGCAGGATAGTGGGGAGAAAGGAACCCTTCTCCATTGCTGGTGGGAGTGCAAACTGGTGCAACCACTGTGGAAGTCAGTATGGAGACACCTCAAAGAACTGGGACTAGAGGTCCCATTTGACCCAGGTATTCCCCTGCTGGGTATCTTCCCAAAAGAATTAAAAGAATCATACCACAGTAATATATGTGCACACAAGTTCATAGCGGCACAGTTTGTAATATCTTTTTGATTTTTAAAGTTAATTTTAATTAAAATTTAGTATTGATTTGTTCATGCACTTATTTCTATTTGTCATTCCTTGTTTATTTGCAGATTTTCTTTTTATTATTTTATCATAATGCTTTAATATGTAATCCTATGTAGGTTACATTTCCTTTATTTCATTTCCATAGCATTGTGTATAAAATTTGTAGTGCAGTAATTTTACTTTTTAAAAATATTAATGGAAAGTATAATAGATAATAAAAATAAGAATTGAAAATGGAACCCAAACACAATGGCAGAACTGTAGAATAAATCCTCCCACCCATTATCAATCTCTGCTTCTATTCTCAGACATGGACACAGTCCTCTTAATCTCCACAAATAGAAGCATTTTTATGTATAAGGATGAGTGCTTGTATTTCTGTGTGTAAAAATTTTCATTTACTCCCAATCTCCTGAAGATTTTCATTCATGCCTATTCGTAGAGTGGGTTTTATTTTTTACATATTATACTTGTGTATGCTGAACTTTGATCCTCCACACTTCCCTCTTTCCACCCTTTTCTCTAACAAACTTCTTCAACAGTTTTCTTCCTACTTTTACATCACCTGTCTTCTTGAAAATATCTTTATTTTTCTAGGCTTCTCATGAGAAAAAAAAAAAAGTTCCATTTGAATTTTGAGCCTGACTTATTTCACTTAACATGATGGTCACCAGTTCCATCTATTTTCCCAGCAGCCACATTGCTCACGACTGTGCCTCACTCTCTCCAAGGATTCTTGATTCCTGCTTAGGTAGACACTGGATGGAAAACTAAGGGTCATTATTTGGTCCCTCTTGATATCTCACTTACTATAGCCTGGCATTTTTGAAGTAACAGTAATGAGTGTGCAAATTGCTACTTGCTGATAAAATATGAAATATAGAAAACATCTATAGAGTAAGAAGCAGTAGACCTGCACTACCAGTGTTGTGAATAGTTGGAGTGGAAAGGGTTCTGACCTCTTCTAATTCAGTTAATTTATTTTTCAATGTGCTGAGAAGTTTGTGGTCACGTTTAGAGAATCACTCAAATGCATGCCTTTTCATGCTGAGTGAGGATGGACTTCTCCCTCGAGTAAACTACTTTTTGGAATCTGCACACTGAATTCTATTTTTAAGTATCCTCAGTACATAGGGAGTTTTATATACAACACAGTTTCACATTATTCTCTACTTCTCCCTCATTTTCTATTTTTCTCCTTCATTAGTAACTAGCTTACTCCAAAAGCTCCAAAAATCTGATACCAGCAGCTAGTACAGTGGCTGTTTATAGTCGTGACTTCATTCAGATCAGTTAAAAATATCTGCTGAAAATCAGGATAGAGAACACATATTTGCTAAGAATTTGGCATAAGCCAAGGACAGGATTAAATGTCCTGAAAATGCAAAGTGAGATTCAAATAAGGTAATGTACTAAGTACTAAGTAGGCAGCAATGTACTAAATATTTTTGTAGTTATTTGATACAGTTCAAAATCTAGTATGTTGAGATTTAATGAGGGATTCTCCAAAAATGAACATCCTTTGATAAATGAGTCTTGTCATCTAATATGTGGTAAGGCACAATAGTATTCAGATGAATATTCCAGGATGGAAGTTATTTTTCATTCAATGCAGATCATGTGGTAAAATTATTCCACATGAATACTACCAACTAAAGGGCCTGACTCTATGTTAGCTATCTATCTAGGATTTATTGCCACTACTAGAGAGTACTGTGCATTTCTTTATATTAGTGGCACTTTTGCTCTTCACCATTACTGCCCTCTGTGTCACAACATGACATCTTTGAATGAAAGAGTTTGTAAATGTATAAATGACAATTGGGTTTTTTATTACTCTTCTATAGACTATCATCTATGACAAAGAGATAACACAAAATTATTTGAGGAGAAACAGAATTATAAAGAGAAGGTCTGTTGGGGTTCTTGGAAGAATTCAAAAAATATTAGCTAAGTGTTTCCTGTGTGTTCGCCACTGTAGAAGACATAAGGAGGAAGATGCACTCTATGACAGAATGGATCCATGGTCCTATTTGCAGTTTCCTGTCAGGTCCTGCTCTCCTGAGCTTGCATCTCTGGAGCAAGCCTTCTAGAAGACTGAATTCAACACAGTAAAAATGTCACAGAATTTGTCCTCTTGGACCTCACTCAGGATCCCAGTGTACAAACAGCGTTATATATTATATGTTTTTACTCATCTACAATGTGACAGTGCTAGGAAACCTGCTCATCTTGGTGATTGTCCTTGCCAGCCCTCCTTGGGCTCCTCAATATACTACTTCCTTGCCTGTCTGTCACTCATGGACGCTGTTTATTTCACTGACTTCTCACCCAAGTTGCTGATAGACCTGCTTAGCAATAGAAAGACCATTTTCTTCCCAGACTGCATGGGCCAGCTCTTTATAGGGCACCTGTCTGGTGGTGCTGAGGTTGTCCTTCTGGTGGGGATGGTCTATGACCAATATATGGCTACCTGTAAGCCTCTGCACTATTTGACCATCATGAACCTATGGGTTTGCAGGTTTATATCCTCCTACTGGTGGTAGCCTGGACTGGAGGTTTTGTGCACAATCTGATTCAACTTGTGTTTGTGTCTAGTCTCCCCTTCTGTGGGCCCAGTGTCATGGATCATTTCATCTGTGACATGTATCCATTACGAGAGCTTGCGTGCACTGACACCTACCTAATTGGCCTCACTGCGGTGGCCAAAGGTGGAGCCATCTGTATGATGATCTTCATCCTCCTACTTATCTCCTGTGGAATCATCCTAAACTCCCTTAAAACTCACAGTGAGGAAGGGAGGCGCAAGGCCCCTTCTACCTGCAACTCACATATCACAGTTGTCCTATTATTTGTTACCTGTATTTTCATGTACGTTAGACCAGTCTCCAACTTTCCTTTTGATAAATTCATAAGTGTATTTTTACAATTATTGACTCTATGCTAAACTCTGTAATATACAGCTGAGAAATTCAGAGATAAAAATGCTATGAAAAATCTTTGTTGTAGAAGGTTAACTACTGATAGAATATGAATGTGTTTCACACTGAACATCTTTGATAATCCTACAAACAGACCATAAACTCTAACAAAGATGATGTTATCAACATGATAGAGTATCTGTGGATGTTTCTGCTTTTTATCTAAAGCCATCAAAGTGTATAATAAATTTCTTTTGAAATAGAATCAATCTTATAGAGAATAAGAGAGGATAAATAAAAGGTATTTGTCATATGGTTATTAAAATAAAACTGAAATTTTATTGTTATTGAAATGAGATTTAAAGTTTTAAAAATAATGATAGCGATTTACTTTATGGATTAACAAAAATTTTGAAATTATGTCATGATCCTATAGCACCTAAAGAAGCCACCTTTGAAATATACACATCATCCAAATTAATGAGAAAGAAACTTAGCTAGTATTAAATAAATTTCTATAACTGAAAGAATGATTTTTTATTTTTCACATTCATTATTTTGTTAGGTCAGAAACTTTCTGTGGCTAAATTATGGGTTTTGTGTTAAGTTTATTCCATTTTTGCATCACAGGCCATGCACTTTCACTTCATGATAGTTAGATGGCAAATGATACTGCTTAAAGATATTTACAGTGAACAATTTTGTTACACAGGATGTTGTTGATATGGAAAATAGATCTATATCTCTATCTTCCTATCTCTCGTCTATCTATCTCTCATCTATCTATTTATCTATCTACCCGTCTATCTATCATCTCTCTATCATCAATGGATAGAGATCACAGTTTCCTCATTCTCGAAAAATCAAAAACTTGGGAGAAGGTAGAATTGTTTTCATTGCAATAGGGACATTATATATGCTTATGAGTTTTCTTTTCCAGCTGAAATTCTTACATGTTAAGTAAGGAATTTATACATTCACTTTTGCAGATGATTGCATGTTTCTCTACTGGTGTGCTATGTTACACTCCTACCAGTAGTGTAAACAGTTCTATTGCTCTACATTCATTGGTGAAATGCCCATTTTGAAATGCTTAATATTTCTGTGAATGTAAGGTGTACAAGATTTCCCAGTCATTGTGATTTTAATTCACATTTCATTGCCCCTGAAGCTGACCTTATTTTCATGTTTATTGGACATTCACTTTTTCCCAAATCTTTATGAAATTTGTATTTATGTTTGTGGTAGGGTCTGCATAGTTTTTCTGTTACAATTATTAAATTATTGGAGTTATGCATCTAGTATTTTTTATTGTTTCTACGTCACAAAGTCTCTGGCTTTTTAACACTATATTGTTTCATTTGATGAGTAAGAATTTTTGTGATTTAATATACATACATATATATATATACATTGTAGAATTAGCTAAATTGAGCTAAATAACATATTTATTGCCCAGATAACATTTCCTTTTTTGATGGGATCACTCATAATCTACACTCAGAAATTTAGAAAATAATATTATTTGTTATTAACTATAGCCACCATGTTGTGCACTAGAACTCTTGATCTTATTCTTCCTAAATGAAATTTTATATCATTTGACAATTTCCCCACCTCCTCACTGGTTTCCTAATTCATGGAAACCAATATCTTACTGTCTAATTTTGAGTCCAACTTTTTTCTAATTCACATGTAAAATGAAAAATTGCAGTGTTTGCCTAACTGTGCCTGACTTGTTTTATTTAGCACACTGTCCTGATGGCTCATCAGTATTACTGTCAATGACAGAATTTCCTTTTCTTTGATGGTTGAATAGGATCCCTCTGTATGGTACAGAGTCCAGCTGTGCCGGGAGGTGCAATGGACTTCTAAGAGACCAAAGAAGCTATTCAGAGACAGATTTGTGAAAAATAAGGTACATCTGGACTAACTGGCACTCACAGGTGGGGAGTGGCTGTAGGAAGAGACTATGAATCCAATAGCACTTCCTCACAAAATCCCACAGGAAGGGAATACAGATCAAGTCCCCCACCTGGCCAAAATCCCATAGTGAAGGGTACAGTTAATCTCCTTACCTGGTCAAATTCTGCAGGAGAAGAGCACTACTGCCCCTGGCCAAAACCCACAGCAGGGGTGTACTAGGGTGGTACGGCCTGGCAAAACTCCACAGGAATGGCATATAAATCAACAGTGTCACCGGGTTAAAATCCATGAGACAGAGACACAAATCAGTCAGCAATGTCACCTGGTCACTGAATAGTTGGGCTTTATAGATTACTCTGCATCACAGTGACACCATTAGCTTTATTCCACTGTTTGACCAGAATCCCAAGAAAAGGCTGACTTAGTATGTGTGGTAGCTCCTATGAACAACATTAGTTTCCCAGGCTCTAGTATTCTTTGGATAATACTTCTGTCTACATTCTGGTCCTGGACTCTACAGAATTCACCTTTGATTTGGAAGGAGCCTTGGGACTAGAAAAGAATTGTTTCAGGAATATGGTCTTAAATGCCTTAACATTTTCTTAGGGATGATGTGTACCTAAACATGCTTCCAATGTCATCCAGCCTGTTTTCTCTGATGGCCCTTGGTCCGCAGGCCAGAGTGTACATCACAACCAAATCCCACAACAACACAAAGGACAGGAAATTGGGACAATCCCCACTAACACAACAGCAGACTAAATAGTTTTTTCAGGGTGTAAGAAAAGATTGTAACCAAATGGAAACCCGATCAACACTGCTTATCTATGGCTGCAATATGGTTTTGCAACTTAAGAAGGGCTAAAAAATTTATGTGTTACCAGAAAAAAATGTATGTATGTATGTATGCATGATCAGCCTTTTTATACTCTTACCCTTTATATTTGAGTAATTTCTTCATTAGGCAAGGTCATGACTTTTGTATGTAATTTAGGGTGGCAGCAGTTTGTGTATCCTTGATCCTTGATATTAAAGTCCATGTCAATTCTTGTCTCTTGGGCAAAAGTACAGCAAGTGGGTAAAACCACTAAGTATCTTGGGTTACTTTATGTTCAGCATTTATCACATCCCAATTAGTAGGAGTTGTAGGCAAAGTAGGATATATGTGACTTGGTATGTGAGGTCTCTTCCAAGTGCATGAGCCAGACTAATTATAAGGTAAGTGTGGTTGTCCATTAGTGCTGCGTATTCATCACAATTCCCTTCAAATGCTGATCAGCATTGCCATCCCAGACAGACAGTGTCCTTAAATAAGATGGTAAAGTTGCTTTGTCTTGTAGGAGTCTGTCTCATATTTGCAAAGGATAAAGAGGTGTTACTGCCATTGTTTCTTTTTGTTTTGTTTTGTTTTGGTGCCTGGAATTGAACTGGGGTCCTTGCGCTTGCGCAGCAGGCAGCGAAACCACTGAGCTAAATCCCCGGCCCCACTGCCATTGTTTCTTTTGATAACGAAACTCCCCCTTGCTTACTTCCATCTGAGTGGCACTAAGCCACTCTAGGCCACCAAGCACAGCATACTCTAGCAGAGACTTAATTATATTCACTGGTTTTCATTCTAGGTGGAAGACATGGTACAGTACTCAATATCATCAAAACAAGTTAACTCTAAGTTCAATTTCATAGAGCAACTATCCATCTGTTCCTACGAGCAGTGAGTGTTCCAGCTGAGCATTAATTCCTATTGCAGCCAGTTATATTGTCACTAAAAAATAGTAGAGGACAACAATCACTGTATACTCAATAATTCACTTAGTTATTCTTTTTAGATTATCCTCATGTACTCAGGTCATTCTTGGTGCATACAATTATTTTCAGTGTGAACATCTCAAGATCTTGATTTTCAATGGCAGAACTGGTACGTCAGAATCAAGTTGGCTCAAAACAAATTTATGATTTTTGCAGAGTCCTTAGCAACATTTGCATGGAGGCATTCATGTGTAAGATCCTTTTGTTCATAAATTCTTGACTTTTAATTTTGAGGCTGACAGAAGTGCTTCCATTTGATTTTGACAGCTCTCAAGCATTTCTTATATCTCCTCTTGTCTTTCTGAGATTCTTTCCAAAGGCATCGTTGATCAATCATTCTGTAGGTATATTTTTTATTTTTATTTTCTTGCCAGAATTCTGCTCGTTGGCATTAACTGGTCCCAAGTTGAAGGGGAAGTGATTGATGGTAGAGTCGGTGTTATAACACTCTTATCCACATTTGAGCAGCAAAGATATTTAGAAGAAGAAGCTGTTAGGCTAAGTTTTCCTCAAATTCATCATTTAACTTAATTTTATGTATTTTGTAGTTGAAAGTCTACTTCTCAAAACATTGCATTATATCTCTTTGTCATCAGTTGTACTTTGCAAAATTTCAAGGTACGACAGTTCCAAAGTTTTAAAAGGAAAATATAAAATCAAGCCAACCAGAAGCAAATTCAGTTTATATAACAATTTTTAGCCAAGGAAAAATTTCTTGTTATACCAATTGTTACCAAAGATAGTAAAAGAAAGAACCGGTTTTCCTGTTAACAATTCTTCCATTAATCTGATTACAAACACTTCAGAGAAAAATCAGAACTGTGGTGATAAAAGATTTAGAACAGCAATGATTAGCATTTTTATGAGTTGAAGAACTGATAGGATAATCTAGTTATTTATTTTATATAGCATTTTATAATAATTACTGATAACATTGTATCAGGACCAATGGTCTGTCTTTATTGGGCACTCTTTATAGATATATTCCTTAGGTGACTGATACCCAGTTTCTTTTTATTATCAGTATGGCATTGTCATAATAAGTTTACACAGGTTGATATAAATGACAAACAGTTTCTGTGGAAAATCAATTTATAATTTTTTGATAAAATCTTCTTTGATTTTAAATTTTATTGGAAGCATTTATGAATTTCATTGTAACAGTTTCTCTTCTTTCTTTGTTTTTTTTACTATAGCTTTGCATGGAGTTACACAAATTTTTGGCTTCTGTTTACTTTGAAATTCTGAAGCATGTTTTCTATATGGATAGATAGAGAGTTAAGCATTTGGGTGTCTTATATAACTTTTAGTTCGTAATCACTCTTTTTTATTTTGATTTTCTTAATATAGGTAAAATTTTTTAAATGGAAAATTGAAAATCAGAGTATATTTATATTTTTCCATTCTCTGTTTCCTCATAACCTGAATTTGACTGTTAATGTTTTTGATATTTTTGGTACCAGGGATCAAACTCAGATCCTTGTGCTTGCATAGCAGGAGTCAAAACCACTGAGCTAAATCCCCGGCCCTAATGTCTTCGATATTTGGCATGCATTAATTCTATCTGATTTTTTATACTTGTGTCACATTGTATGGTGTTTGGAGACTGTGTTGAAGGATTAGGTTTAAGGTGCTTCTATTGCTATACATCTGAATATTTCTGGATTTCATTTGTATTATTATTCTGTATATATTGCTTATAATAATATTTTAAAAGTTAAAGGTCCTAATTTGTTTCTGCATTTCTTTTCAAGAAAGATTACTTTGTTCTGAATTGGGTTTATTATTTGGACATTATCTCTTCTGAGTTGGACTGAAACTTTCACTAAGTTGATTTGCAATGACCTACCATTCTCTAAATATGTTTGCCCTACAAAAACCTTTACTTTTATGCACGTGCTTTCTTGTATTTAGGAGTTTCAAATACATGTGATTAACTGGAAACAAACTATTCTTATTTGTTCAACCTTTTTTTGCCTTTGTTTTTAGTATGTGACTTTCCCTTGGTCAGATTGCTGATCTTTTCTACTTAATTAGTGTGAAGTGTCCAGGGGAAGCGTCTGAAAAATGCAGACGACATTGGAAAGATCATGTAGAAAGGTATGTTCTCTTGGGCACAATTCCTCAGTGAATTTAACTTGGAACACACAGTCTTGGGAACAACATCTCGAACATCTCAGTGAAATACTTTTTGTTTATTGCTGATTAAATACCCAACCATATCTCCTCTTACTTGGGAGATTAATTCACTTTGGATACTAATATTTCTGTCTAGATGTAAAATAAAAGCCATTAATTACCATTCTAGTTATAAACTGGGTTAATGCAGTAGTGAATCCTTTAGAAATATCCAAACAAAGTCCATTTTGTAGATTATCCAGTATTGTGGATTACTTATTACAAATATGTTTATTCAGTTGATTTGGTCAGCAAGCATAACAGCAAAGCTTTACATTTGATTCTGGATACATATTCTCAATCATAGCTTTCAACATTGATGATACAGCCCACATATCAACTATTTGAAGCCAATTCTGGATAAATACAATTTAATTTGTAAAATATTTTAACAGTAAGGGAAGATGGATATACAATACCTCTTGCAGACTAAGGGACATGTACTTTTGTGTGACAAAGCATTTATAGCTTCAGTGGCTGAGTGGGCTATCATCCTTCCTTTGCAGTCATATCTGGACTAATAAGGTGGCCATTCTAAATTATCTTCATCAAACTAAGTCATCACCTTGAAGAACCATAGAGAAAGTGCTTGGATTTGGAACAAGGGACCAAAGAAGAAATACAAAACCCAGGCAATATATTTACGAAAACTCTTCACTTCCAATAGGGCAAGTCAGAATTATTTGGAATGAATCATGTATCTTTCTTTCTTTCTTTTTTTTTTTGGTACTGGGGATCGAACTTGGGTCCTTTCACTTGCGAGGCAGGCGAAAGAACCACTGGGCTAAATCCCCGGCCCAAGAAGCAGATTTATAGTTAGTCTGAAAAGTTTTGTGACAGAACCAAGGATAAGACAGCCCATGCATTTTATCTACTTTGCAAGAAATTGCTAGAAGGTAGTAGGAATAATTTTCCTCAAATTGTATTTTGGAGTTGTTTAACTACATACAAAAATAGAGAAAACATATGGTACAAAAATAATAATATAATATGATGCATATTATTCTGAAATTTTTATAGTATATAGTACAAGTTTTATGTAATTGAGAGGCTCTGATAATTATTTTTATAAATTTTCACCTTACACATGCTATGTTAAAATACTCTGATTCTGTACAGAGGTTTTATTACTGTTTTTTAATTGTGTTAAGGTATATGTAATACATCATCTCACATTGAAATTCTGTACCCCTTAAATAATAACTCTCCATTCCTTCCCCTTCCCAGCATCTGTTAACCTCTATTATACTTTGGCTATTAACGTGGCTGTTTTAAATATGGCATAAAAGTGTGATCATAAAATATCTGTCCCTTTATCTCTGGCTTATTTAATAACTTAGGATGTCTCCAAGGTTTAGCCATGTTGTACTATATATCAGAATTTCATTCCTTTGTAAGGCTGAACAATATCCCATTGTATGACTATTTCATAATATGTTTATCCATTCAGTAGTTGGTGGACATTGGGTTATTTCTACATTGGCACTATTGTAAAAAGTACAGGAATGATAGCAATGTAAATTTTGGAAATTACAAGCAAATAAAAACTGTCAAAGACTGCCAAAGACCACCCTCTCCAATTCTTCTTTTCTGTATTCTTCTCAAAATCCCATTCTTCTGTCATTTTAGATGTTTTCTGTATGGCGTTCTAGACTTCATCCTCCCAGGACCAATGTGTTTCTTAGTTTTAATGTAGTTCTCTGGAGAGACTACAAATGAGGTGAAGCCATTCTATTTTCCAGTCAAACAAGTGCTGGTTCCTTCATATTTTGCAGTTCTTTCCCTGGCATGTCCAACAGGTTTCACAGGCAGCCATTTTATTTTACAATGAGGAAACTGACTACCAAATATCTGTACTATATTTAATATTTATCTTGTTTTAAAGAAATCTGATGAGCTGATTTGTTTTTTATTAAAATCTCAAATTTTTGCTGCATCATTTCTATGTTTATTGCTCATCTTTCAAAGAAGGTAATGTTTCCATAGAAAACAGCTTTTTACTATAAAAGTTAAACAGAAACATGCATAGGCATAGTCTGCTATCATGTTTCAAAATTTTCTGGATTATAACTCAAAATTTCAAAGCTGTAATTTCCAGCTTTGTAGATTGAAAATATTTCTGAGTATTTTATATCTTACATACCACATTCTCAGTTGAGATGTTTGGGTGTAGTTTTGCTTCCTTAGAAATACAAAAGTTAGAATAATCTCTTGACTTGTGGACAAGTGGCCATCAAGAAAAGTGAGCATGACATGGAACATATTTAACATAATCTTGACAATATGAAGTTACACACATTACAGTTGAAGTTGACCCTGGATCACATCTGAAAGGCCCAGTACATGATTTATTTGACTCAAATGAGAATGAATGTCTCATATTCAGCCTGAACTGAGATAGCTAAGAGCTGATAATATGAACAAAATTGTTCATAGATGCTTTAGAGCAAACTGAATTATTCTGATTAATATAAAAGGGATCTACTAGCAAAAATGTTATTGTGTCATTTTGAATAAAATTTTCACTGTTAAGAATACAAAAGAACACATCTGAAGAGGCCATAACAATTTTTTATAATAAGAAGGAAGATACATCATGTACTAGTAAAAAAATTCCTATGATGAATGTTATCATTATGTATACCTAAAATGTACCAATAAATGTTTTGCTAAAAGAAGAAATAAAGAAATAAAGTTAGGACATGATGTTCTTATCTCAACTGAGCTAAATATCACCTATTATTTGTGAACTGTTCATATAGAGTTGTTTGTATCATGATTCTACCTAAAAAATATCTTTTTTTTTTTTTTTGACATTTTAAACTGATTCCTGGTTACACACATTTGGAAAGTGGAGAAGATGTCTGTGTTTTGTCCATCCTTGTGTTATTTATTTGTTTTCGCTTCAAAACCTAGGTTACAATTAATGTCAATTCAGTTTATGTGCTTTTATTGGATTTTTATCTCTGGGGATAATTTAATGTATTTATCATTACTCAGTTGCTTTAATGAGCTTTAAAATTCTGCTTAATAAGTAAAATTAATACATATTTAATAAGCACTTACAATGTGTCTATTAATTACTATGAATGAGCCATTCCTAGTTTCTAGAAGCTCATAACAAGAGATCAGATATGTAAAAGTAAATATGCTAATACAGGCCAATAATTTCATAGATGTAATCAGAAAATATGGTGAATGTTTATTTTAATAAATAAAAATTATTACATTATAAAAACATTATCATTAACTTCCTTCAAAATCTTTCCACTCCTTTGGAACTCATCCCATTGTTCTTGTCACTTTCTGAGGTAGTTCTGGAAGTCCTCTTTAGTGAATCATTTCATGCTACCTTGATATCTTAAATCAAATGTTTAGAGTAATTTCTGTCAAATAGAAACACTGGTGTACCTTTCTTTTTATTATTCATTAGACTTGGCATCAGCCATTTCTGGCTTTTTCTCAAGTCAAAATAAGTAGGAAAGGTAAATGGGGGGGGGATGTTGAAATGATTCAGGACATCGGGGCAGCCAGGACGGCAAACTAAGGACTCACAAAGAGGCCTCCAGAAGGGCTTCCTTAGGTGTCAAGAGCTAAGGGAAAGTGTGTGGAAGTGAGGGGAGTATTTTCAGCAGGATTAATGACAATGTGTCTTAGGGTAATAATAGTTTTATGCTTAGGCATTCACTGTATTTTGATCACACAGTACACCTGCATGTAATATTTATCATTTTGCATAAATATATGAGCGAAGTCATTACCTATGAATTGTTTGCATGACAGACCTCAGAGGATCAAAGGTCTTAAAGAAAAAAAAAAGTAATAAAATGCAAAAAGAAAATGCAGCCTTCATGAAAGATATTCTGGAAAAAGTAGTATTCTTGACATTTGTTAGCTGGTAGGCTTCCCCGTCTACATTTTTCTGGCTGATTTGTTGCTAAAACAAACTGTCTATTCTACTGCCGTTGCTCCTGAGATGATTATAAACTTTATGAGAAAAAGGTCATTTCCTTCCAGGTCTGTAGGATTCATGTTTTTCATGAGACTCATGTATGTCTGCTGGTTAGAATCCTGAAGTCCTATCATGCAAATGGAAGAAAGAAATCTGTGAAAATGAGCAGGGCAATAGTGGAAGGAGACTCCAATGACTCATTTTCTAGTGAGTGCCTTGGTGTGAGGCCATGGGGAGGAAACACTGTTGAGGAGAGAACCCTATTTTTGTCACAAACCTTGGCATCACCTTGAATTCGCTACTATCTCCTGTGTTTGCAGGCTCTGAGGCGAGCTCAACACCTTCAGAAGAACCCATGGAAAATAGGAACAATGTAACTGAGTTTATCCTCTTGGGTCTCACCCAGAATCCTGAGGGGCAAAAAATTCTCTTTGTCACATTCTTACTCATCTACATTGTGACAATACTGGGCAACCTGCTCATCATGGTAACAATCGCCGCCAGCCACTCCTTGGGTTCCCCTATGTACATTTTCCTGGCTTACCTCTCATTTATAGACATAGTCTATTCTACTACTGTCAGTCCTAAAATGATTGCTGATTTACTCTATGACAGGAAGACCATTTCTTCCAGTCTTGTATGACTCAAGTTTTTATCTATCACTTATTTGCTGGTGCTGAAGACATTCTTCTGGTGGTGATGGCCTATGGCCAATACATGGCCATCTGTAAGCCTCTTCATTATCTGGCCATCATGAATTGGCAGGTGTGTGTCCTCATGCTGTTGATGGGCTGGGCTGGAGGCCTCACTCCTTAGTTCAATTTCTCTTTATTTGTCAGCTCCCTTTCTGTGGCCCCAATGTCATTGACAACTTTGTGTGTAACATGTACCCCTTGCTGATATGTGCATGCACTGACATCTACCTGCTTGGGCTGTCCTTGATTATCAATGGAGGCGCCATTTGCTCTGTCATCTTCTTGATTCTTCTTGTTTCCTATGGGATCATTTTACACTCCTGCAAGGGCCATGGTTTGGAAGGGAAATGCAAAACCTTCTACACCTGTGCCTTCCACATCACTGTGGTCATTTTATTCTTTGTACCCAGCATCTTCTTGTATGCAAGACCCAGTTCAACATTTCCTATTAATAAATCCATGGCTGTGGTTTTAACTTTCTTTCTTTTTTATTTTTTTCAGTTCTTTTATTGGTACATTTTAGGTATACAATTCTTTTACATTTATCATTGGGTGTATGTACCTGTACATGAAATATCTTGGTTCTTATTTTTTCTCCCCATTACTTGTGCGCCCTTCACCCCCTCTGCCCTTCCCTATTTACATAGATTTCATTATCATTTTTTTTTCTTTTTTCATAGTTTTTCCTTTCCCCTTCCGCTCCCTTCACTCCTTCGTCTTTGGATCTTTTTTCTATTTCAAATTATCAATTATTCATTTTAATCATTTTAACCCTTGTTTACACTATCAGTTTCTCACACTAGAGAAACTATTCGGTATCTACACATGTGTATC
>NW_004624960.1:60261-74166 GCF_000247695.1 Heterocephalus glaber | reverse complement strand
CTTTTCTATTGTTACTGGTGATATATTTGTTGGTTTTAATTGGGTTTTACCCTACTTATGTAGCTGTTTGTCTTTGTGTTGTTACTGTGGGTATTTTCCCCTCTCTGAGTGATACTAAGGATCAAGCATGCAAGAGAAGGTTGCCAACAAGAGCCTCATATAAAAGTATAAGAGAGATAAATCACAATAGATGCACAAATATCTTCATAGAGCCACAAGAAATAAGGGACAAATACAACATGACTCATCTAAAACTTCATAAATCTTCAGTAATTAAATCTGAAGTTACTGAATTGGATGAAATGCCAAACAAAAAATTCAAAAGATTGGCTTTACAAGTGCTCAAAGACTTCAAAAATATATAAATGAACTGAATAAATTAATGAAAACTACAGGATATGAAATAATAATTCAATATACATGCAAAGATTTTGAACAAGAACCAAACAGAAATATTGGAAATGAATTGCTCAATAAATTAAATGAAAAACTCAGTTGAGAACTTTATGAATACATTATATCAAATAGAAGAAAGAATACCAATGCTTGAAGAAAAAAGTTGATGATGGCTTTCAAAAAGTAATGATAAATTATTAACAGAAGATACAAAACCTATGGAATAAAATAAAGAGACCAAATCTATGACCAATGGATTAGATGAAGGGGCCTATGTACAGAATGAAGTCACAGAAAACCTATTAGGTGAAATAAAAGGAGAAATTTTTCTAAATCTTTGGAAAGATATGGACACAGAGGTGTAGGAGGCATATAGGACCCCAAAGAGACATGATCATAAAAATTCCCCAAATCATGTTTTAGTTAGGATATCAAGTTTACAGAACAAGGAAAGAATATTGAAAGCTGGAAGAGAGAGGCACCAAGTAGTTTATGAAGATAAACCCATCAGAAAAATAGCACTTTTTTTTTCAACAGAAACTCCAAAGGACTTGAAGCCCTAAAAGAAAATAACTGGGAACTTAGAATACTATAATCAGCAAAACTATCCTTCAGAACCAAAGGAGCAATAGAGACCTTCCAATATAAGCAAAATATAAAGAAATTCATAAGCACTATGAAAGCATTGCAGAAGATACTTGAAGCTATCCTACAAGCCAAAAAGGAAAAATATGTAGGCAAATAAGAATGCAGAAAGAATCAACATTAGTAAGACAACATGACAGGAGTTAGTACATACCTTTTTATAACAACTTTGGTTATAAATGGGCTAAATTCTCAAATTTAAAGACAGAGACTGTCATATTGGATTTAAAAACAAACACAACTTCTTGCTGCTTGTGTGAAAGACACCTCACTGGCAACAGATGGAAAGTGAAAGGATGGAAAATGATATTCGATGAAAATGAAGCCTGAATGCAAGAGGAAGTAGCTATACTTGTATCTGACAAAGCAGATGCCAAGCCAAAATTAGAACAGATAAAAAAGTCACAACATATTAGTAAAGAAAAAATCTATCAAGAAGGTATAACAAATATGCATTCATTAGACATAGTGTGCCTAGTTTCATAAAACAAACACTACTAGGCTAATGGGACAGATAGGCTGAAATACAGCAATACTGTGGGACTTCAGTACTACACTGTTACCAATATGTAGGTCAACTACACCAAAAAAATTCAAAAAAATAAACACTAGAGTTAAACTACACCATAGATGATGTTGATTTAATAGATGCCTAAACAATTACATAATTCATGTTCTTTTCAAAAGCTCATTGGGTTTTTGCAAAATAGACGATACTTTAGGACATAAAACAAGTGAAGAGTCAATCTATAGGATGAAAGAAAATCTTTGTCAGGTACTCTTTGGACAGAGGATTAGTAACTTGAATATATAAAGAACTCAAAAGAGGAGTACCAAAACACCATATAATTCAATAAAAATGACCAAATAAACTGAACAGACAGTTCCCACATTATATGAAAAAATCAACAACATTAGCTCTCAGGGAAATACAAATGAAAACTACATTAAGATTCCATCTCATCCAGTCAACGTGCCTGTCATCACAAATACAGGAAACAACAAATGCTGGTGAGTATACAGGTTGTGGGAAACCCATCTGCAGAGGTTGGTAGAATGCTAATTAGTACAGCGACTATGGAAATCTGTATGGAGTTTCCTCAAAAAACTAAGTAGAACTGCCTTTCAACTGAACTATACAGCTCTCTGGTATATAGATAAGTCAACTAAAATCAGCACACCATGGAGACACCTGCATATCTGTGTTTGTTCAGGCACAATTCATAACAGTCAAGATTCAGAATCAGCCTAGGTGTTCAGCAACATATAAATGGATGAATATAATATGGTGTTTATGCAGAATGGCGTATGATTCAACCATAAAAAGAATATAGCTCTTTCTATATTTTTACATCAAATATTTTTCTTTGCTAAGTAGTCCTTGCTACCCCAGGCTCAAAACTATACATATTTTCCTTATAAATCGGTAAATTAATTTATTATCATATAATTCAGTTTCATTATTTAGCAAGTATGCAAGAATTTACTTTTCTTTAAACACAGTTCAATTCCTGGATATGATGGGAAATGAAAACATCTTTTGTTAACCCAAGAGAAGTAAAACACTAAAAAAGTACTACTTCTGATTGTCCTAATTATTTGGCGTCACAACATTTTGTGAACACTTGAGAAAACAAAACCACGGAAAATTATCTTGGAGAATCTTGCTGGTGGAAAATTTCAAAACCCTGGGGAGAGCTGGGAAGCAGTTCTGGAGGTATATGATCTCTCAGGGAGGGTGTTTTCAGTTGAAAATTGAAGAGGAAACTGGCTTCTTCATTTATCTTTGTTCCTGAGACTGTATCATTGAAAGCGCTTCATAAGCACTAGGAAAATTCTCTATCTCCACAGCCAAAGTTTCTCTTCATTTCTCTGTTGCATGGAGAGGAAAAGGTGGAAATCTCACATTCTGGATGGACACTTTTCTCAGCAGAGGCTAGTACATGATGTCATTACAATGTGCAACAAGTGCTGCATGGTGAGATTTATAATTCACAAAGTCACTTGTTCACATTCAGAGAAGATGTTAAATTTTGATAAAGTGATTAAAAATGTGATGTTGTGCTCAGGCTACCAAATTTAAGGCAATGCATGGGTCTATCTGGAACCATGTACACTTGGGCTAATTACATAACCTTTCAATTTTAATGAGTATTGTAATGTTAAAAAGGCTAAGAGACATAGAAACAAATAATAGACCACACATAATAAATGTTCAGTGAACAGCAGCTGTTCTAATACAGTGTTCCTTGTTTGTTTTGGAGAATGTTTAGGCATACCTATTAATTTAAGCTTCATGAAATCAAACTTATTTTTAGCTTTTCATCTTCAAGGAAAATCCAAATAACTTAAAAATAGAGCAAGTGCATGTATTTTTTGTGTGAAGGGGAGACTTTATAATTTATTGAGTCTCCCCACCATGAATATGGAATATTCTTGCAAATACATAGATCTTAATCCTATCAAACTTTCCCAGCCTCTAGTAATCATTATTCTACTCTCTTCTCAGAGATCAACACATTTAGCTTCCACTGACAACATGTGGTATTTGTTGATCTGTGCCTAACTTATTTGAGCAAGTTTCTTTTCTAGGTATGTTTTCATTTATCATCTATTCTCTAACATTCCCACTATTGCAGGATATACAAATGCTATTTTTCGGAGGCTGTGTTTGAATAGCAATGTAATTTGATGAATTTAAGAACTGGAGTGCCAGTTATAGAGTTATTAATGAAGAATATATAATTTTCTATTTCCACTACAACATATCAATAGGAGACATAGGAGAAAATTTCAAGGTACTAAAGAGTGACTCAGGCGACATAACAAAGACACCTGATCATAACTGTATGTACTTAATTTTTCCTATGTGCATTTCATATATTAAATAGCCTCAGGTCCCTGCCTCAGAATTACTTAGAAAAATTTCAGTGTGTTTGTCTCTTAAAACTAGCTAAATTATTAACACAGCAGAAAAGAGAAAGAAGGCTGAAATACGCGTCCAGAAGGACAACAGTAGAAAAAAGAGAAAGCATTTTTTTATAAATTCCAGAACTTACAATTATCTATCTAATTTGTCTTAAGGATTTATAAAAATCAGCCGAGTGACAACGAGTAGTGAAAATGATTTGAAGGCTGATCAGAAAATATTTCCAGGTTGTCAGGGAAAGGAATATGCTCTGCTAACATTAAAGAATTAATGGATTTTTATTGTTAAATAATAATCCCATATGAAAAAATACAGTGTATTTAAGAAACCTGTGAGAAAGGTAATTAGAAGAAGGATTTTAACTTCTCATTCCTATTTATGATAACAGTAGTTATTTTAAAAATTACATGCAAATGTGAATAATATACACAAATACATTTTACTCTTAAATATAGTTGCAAAATGTTACTTAAAATGATAACCTTACTAATAATTTTTTAAGTTTAAATGTTAAAAATATATATTATTTTTAAAGTTGAAAAGAAAATCTATTTTTTAGAGGATGGGTGCTAGAATTAATTTATTTATATATTAATTGGTACCTTTTAGGTATATGATACATTTACATTTATCATTGGGTGTTTGTACCTGAACATGATGTATCTTAGTTCTTATTATTTTCCTCATTACTTATTGCTAAAACTAAGGATGGTAGTAGTGGGCAATGTGAATAGCGGGGTCCAGAGAGAACAATGTGAAGATCACATGAGCAGGAGATGGTCCAGAGCCCATGACTCACCTGTGGAGGAGATCCTGAGAAACCACAGTTGCAGCACTGAGTATTCTAGACCATGACTAAAAGAAAAGAAAGACCATGGAGTGTTTCATGGGAAACACAGACAGCATAAGCTACTCTCAGTGGGAGAATGTTGATTTAAAATTGATATCAAAGTGAATGCATGGTGGGTGGAGAAGGATGGATCCATGTTATGGCCAAGAGAGCTCAAATTACAGACATGCACCACTACACAGGACTGAAATTGTTAATTTAATATTCTGTGTTTTGTTTTCTGTGTTCCAACTATGCAAATAAATTTCCCTCAAACTTTACATCCTTTTTGTAAACTTTAGATAATAGACAATCAAGTATTGCATTTTAAAATTTATGTTCAATTCTAAATATTCTTAAAATCATAACCATTATATATAACAAATTTTTAGTTGCAATCCTTTTATATATTCCCTTCCAAATTGTAAAATCATATTTAAATAAGCATACAAGTGGGAAGAGTTATTAGTAATATTCTTCAGTTTTTCTCACTTAAAATATTGCAAAAATGCTTCACTTTCTAAACCCTCATAATAATAATGTTTCCTTCATAATAGTAGTGATATAATTTGTAAAATTCTTATTTGAAATAACATCTTTCTAATTTTGAATATTTTAGATAATTTACTATTACATTTTACACTGTAACATCTTCCAATATAAAGCTTTCCATTGCATTTTACTTTTGTAATATATTTTTAGGGCCAGGGTTACTGGTATAGAATACAAATATGGTAATGATTGTGGAATAATAGACTAATGTTTTCTAAAAATTTCTCCTGAGTGAAGGAGTATAATTACAATGAAGAATAGGTTTAATTTGTAAAAAGTGTGATTTCAATGGACATATTATGATTGAGTCATAAAATGAACTTTCTGAAGGAAGCACAAGAGCCGATATTAGTTGTACACAAATGAATATTTATTAATTTCATTAACATTTTAAATGTTTAAAATTTAGTCTTTTTCTATTTAAATAGGCACAAAATCAGATTATTTTAATTTTTATAAGAAATTCTATTATATTTTGATTTACCTATTATAACAAATGTATGTATATATGCATATATAGAGAGAAAACTGCACACACTTACATACAAGTATATGTGCTATTTCTCTCACACAGGTGAGGATACTGTCGTCCTGCAAAGCTGTGGCTACCTGTGGAAAGTGACACCACAAACTGAAGGAATTAACTAGTTGTCTCATGGGAAAACCTTCCTGTATAGGGAAGCTGGTTTTATAGGTGAGAGAATGAGGGCACTTTGTCATAAGCAACAGCTTTACATATTTAAATGTGAACTTTATAGTCCTGGGAGATAACCAGGTAAAAGTTATATGAACATCTCTGCTCTCCCTGAAGGTCCTGTGAATCCAAAACACATCCATTGAGGAAACACACTCCATCAGACTGAGTCACATGGTATGAATAACTGGCAAATGATTAATAAAGCCTCAAGACTCTGGCTGGTATCCAATACGTTGTTTCTCTTCCTTACCTACATGGTTGTTTTGCAATTCCCTCATGTAGGTGGTTGGAAGATCACTTCTGATTTATTCTCATTTCCCCTTTCCTTCTCATGGTGTCTTCTTCAAACATCAACAAAATCAGAGGCTTCACTCCTTACAGCTGCACAGAGCCTCAAATAAGGTCACTACTTGCAGAAGATCATTGCTGGAAGTGAAAAAATCCCATTCATTTTTTGTTGATGGAGAGAAAGAACTTGAATCTGAAGACAGAATTCCTGTGTCATAAAGCAGATCTTGTTTGCTTGAAGTTAATATCTTTCAGAGGGAATTTCCCATCAGTAGATAAGGTAATGAGACCTAACATAAGTGCTTCTAGAAATTGAGCCCTGAGCTATTGCTTACCTCAACAGTATTTCCTTCAGTGACCATGAGAAAAATCAGAAGTACACGTTATTGTCTTTAAGGATTTCTGTTCTCATTTATCAAATGATGAATTAAAAATAATCTCAGCAAAATTCACACTTGTCATGTGGTAGGTATAGATGTAGAAAAGCCTCCATTAATGCGTCTCCTACATAAACAATGAATTGATTCATTTAAAGCCCAATTCAGTTCAGGACTTTGAAGACATTTCATGATTTTCAAGCACTTCGTCAACTGGACCATTTCGTTCTATTTGTGCCCAAGACTATCTCTACATTAAGTGTGGTGTGCTAGTCACCATTATCTGATGTCAATGGTACACAACGTTAATAATTTACATTCCGTTGGTTTTCATAACTTTCCTTTCTTTTCAGAATGCTTCCCAATAATTCACTCCAGGAATTCATTAGCAAGTGATCAAGCTGACATTTGAAATAGAAGCTGTTTCTCTTCTTTACCAAGGTGGGGGTGAGCTGTTCTCCATATTAAATCTCTGTCTATTTTAAAGTTTCCAGTAATTTATTTATGCTTCAGTTCTGCCAAACTCTAAATACTCCTTTAACAAATTGCTAATTATGTGTGCTCAATGAAAGTAAAAGCACTCAAAATGAGTTTGAATGAGGGTGACTTTAGTACTATCAATTTGTTTGCAGTGAATTGTTCTCATAATACCAAAATTACATGATCAGTACTTAAGTTTCACCTTCCCTTTGGAAGTCATGCAAAATCAGAATTTTGTAACTGAATTTGTCCTCCTGGGACTTTCACAGAATCCAACAGTTCAGAAAGTAGTATTTGTTGCATTTTTGTTGGTCTATATTGCAACTGTCTGGAGCAACATGCTAATTGTGGTGACCATCATTGGCAGCCCTGCTCTGCTGAAATCCGCCATGTACTTTTTTTTGGCTTTCCTGTCCTTCCTGGATGCATGTTTCTTCTGAAACCACACTGAATATGATTTCTGATTCCTAATATTGAAGAAACACCATCTCCTTTGAAGGATGCATGATGCAGCTCTTTGCTGGACACTTCCTTGCTGGGGTGGAGGTGATCGTCCACACAGCCATCACCTATGACCACTATGGGGCCATTTGCAAGCCCTTGCACTACTCCTTCATCATGAACAGGAGGCTCTGCTGTGTTCTGGTGGGCATAGCCTGGATAGGGGGCTTCCTGCACTCTGCCACACAAGTTCTTTGTACCTTCCAGCTCCCCTTTTGTGTCCCAATGTCATTGATAATTTCATATGTGACCTGTTCCCATTACTGAAGTTTGCCTGCACTGACACTCACATCTTTGGCCTTTTGGTGGTTGCCAACAGTGGGTCTATCGGCATTATAATCTTCTCCCTGTTGCTTGTATCCTACTGTGTCATCTTGTTCTCCCTGAGGAAGCACAGTTCTGAAGGCCGGAGGAAAGCTCTGTCCACTTGTGGGTCCCACATCACTGTCGTGATTTTGTTCTTTGTCCCCTGCTTAATGGTATACACATGACCTCCCTCTGTCTTCTTCTTTGAGAAAATAATATCACTATTTTACTGCATGGTGCCCCCTTTTTTTAATCCTCTGATCTATACTTTTAGGATTAAGGAAGTGAAAAATGCTATGAGGAAAAGTATAGAGCAGGTTAGTGGTGATGTCTCATGAGACAAAAATGTTACACTTATAAAAAATATAAGGAAGGAAGACAACAATATTTATTTAGAAAATACTTTCCTGACTGTGGTTTTTAGGAAGTTAACACAATTTCCTGTAGAAAGCATGATTGGGGAGTCAGAAAATTCTGTTTTCCATTTGAGACCTGACTTTCACTCTGAGTGAGTATCTGCTTCTCATCATATGTAAATTAAACAGAGCTCTGCTGCATATTCTTAACTCTAATTTTAAAAAGGGAGGGCATTTTCCCTATCAGAATGCTTGCATTTCACACCATGTGTTGAAAATCCTTGAAAAAGAAAATTGGAAATTAAAGAAAGACATGTATCCCAACCATTTCAAATGAAGAAACATTTTTATATGTATGGCATTAAACTCATTGACCCTAATAAGCATCAGGATGTAAGCAAAGCAGAGAGAGGAGCACTCACAGAGCTCCAAATGTGGGTCTTCTAGTATCATTTGATTTCAGTTTTTGGCAGCTCTATACATATCTGGCATAGAATTTGAGTCACTTTTTGCATTACTTGACAGACAAAACAAAGTGGTCCAGTCCTGCCTATGAGTGATTTGCTCTTACATCAGGTGACTGCCCAATCCCAGTCTTCTGCAGGAGAGGAAGGAGGAGCAGATCTCACAGAGAACTCAGTAGTGAGGATTCTTACTCCAGTCCCACCAAAAGGAACTCTTGGACCCCTTACCACTGGCTTCACCATCTCCAACTCCACATGTAGTGATCCTACTCATCCCTTCCCGTAGAACAGAACACTGGTGAACCAGAAACCTTAAGGTATATGTCAGAAGAGGATTATTATCATTTTTTAATCTTAAGTTCTTTTATTGGTACATCTAAGTTATACAACATGTTTACATTTATCATTGGGTACTTATACCTGTACATGATGTATCTTGGTTCTTCTTTTTACCCCATTACCTGTGTGCCCTTCAACCCCTTCACCCTTCCCTATTTACATAGACATCATTTCCATTTTTTTCTTTTCTCATAATTTTTCCTTTCCTTTCTTTCCTTTCCCTTTCCTCTACCACCACTCCTACCCCTTTGAACTTTTCTTCCTACTTCAAATTATCA
The DNA here is from genome assembly GCF_000247695.1 of Heterocephalus glaber. Next base: position 64,729 of record NW_004624960.1, on the reverse strand, counting down.
ATTATTCATTTTAAACATTTTAACCCTTATTTACACTTTCAGTTTCTTACACTAGAAAAATTATTTGGCATTTACTCATGCATGTTCTATTTATTTCACTTAAGAGTATGGCCTCAATATGCATCCATTTAGCTATAAATATCTCTAATTTCTCATTCTTTATGGCTGAGTAGTACTCTGCTTTATAAAAAAAAAAAACACATCTTTATCCAGTTTCCAGTTGATGGGCACTTGGATTGTTTCCAAGCTTTAGCTATTACAAACTGTGCCACTATAAACATGGGTCCACATATATTGCTGTGGTATGATTCTTTTAGCTCTTTTGGGAAGATAGCCAGCAGGGGAATAGCTGGGTCAAATGGGACCTCTAGTCCTAGTTCTTTGAGGTATCTCCATACTGATTTCCATAGTGGTTGCATCAGCCTGCACTCCCATCAGCAATGGGGAAGGGTTCCTTTCTCCCCACACCCCTGCCAGCATTTGTTATTTGTTGGTTTATTGATAGCAGCCATTCTTTTTGGGGTGAGATGGAATCTCAGTGTTGTTTTCATCTGCATCTCTCAAATGACCAGAGCAATTGAACATTTTTTCATATATTTATTTGCTGCTTTTACTTCTTTGTCTGAGAAATGTCTGTTCATTTCAGATGCCCATTTTTGAATTGGATCTTTAAGGGGTCTGTTTTTTTTCAGTTCTTTATATATTCTAGATAGTAGTCCTTTGTCTGAGGTACAGCTGCTAAAATTTTTTTCCCACATTGTAAGTTGTCTCTTAGCTTTGTTGGTGGTTTCTATTGCAGTGCAAAAGCCTTTTAATAAGATGAGATCCCAGTTGTTGATTCTTTCTGCAAGTTTTCATGCTACTGAGGTTTTGTTCATAAAGTTTTTTCCTATGCCAATGTCTTCAGGAGTTCTACCTAATTTATCTTCCATCAAGTTTAGTGTTTCTGTTTTAATATTTATATCTTTAATCCATTTTGATCTTAGTTTAGTGCATAGTGATAGATATAAGTCTGTTTTAATCTTTGGGAGTTTTAAATCCAGTTTTTCAAGCACCATTTATTAAATAGGCTATCTTTTCTCCAATGATGGTGGTTGACTCCTTTGTCAAAGATGAGGTGACTGAGTATGTCTGGAGTTGTTTCTGCATCTTCTAATCTATTCCACTATCTTCAGGTCTGTTCTTTTTCCAGTATCATGCTGTTTTTATCACAGTAGCTTTGTAGTATAGTTTCAAGTTGGGGATTGTGATATCCCCTACCATGTCTCTTTTGGTTAGAATTGCTATTGCTGTTTTAGGTGTCTTCTGGTTCCAAATGAATTTTTATATTTTTTTTCTCTAGTTCTGTGAAGTACATTGGAATTTCAATTGGCATTGCCTTAAATCTACATAGTAGTTTTGGAAGTATGGCCATTTTCACTATACTGGTTCTTCCTACCCAGGAGCAAGAGATTTCTTTCCATTTTCTTATATCCTAGAAGAGAATTATTTTAATTTTACTTGGTGATTTTAATTTTCCTGACCCTGTGTAGCTATGTCAAAATAAGTTTGAACTTAGACACATTTTATGTCTGTCCAGTGGAAATGTTTTATTAGTCTCAGCTTATCCAGTGGCATCTGCAGCCAATTTATTTGCAGATATTTCAATTTCCCTCACAAATCAACACTAATAACATGTTGAACACATATTCCTCTGTCTCATTAATCTCAAATGCCAGGACATGTTATTAGTTAGTTATCTTTCTCATGACAGGAATGTGGAAGACGCATAAGATTTCATTGATCTTCCAGTGGGAAGCCACTAAGAGATTAAATTTTGAGTCAAAATTATCATCTGGAAAAATGTGTACACTAAAGCAGGTCAGTGTGTAACAAAGAATAAACACACTTGGGTGCTCTTCCTGCTGTTTTTCCTTATTTCTGCATCATCCACCTGCCTTGCAGCAATGATGACTTCTTAATCCTTTTTCATCAAATAGAGGTTCCTGTTTTGTAGTTCATTTATCCCTAAGGACTAGCTCAAGAAATAAGTGTCTTGTATTAATGAATCAATTTCTGAATCAGTGAATCCACTGATTTGAAATTAAGCTGTATGATTAATCATTATTCTGTCTAGGTGGTGGTGTTCAATACAGATTCATATCTGATTGGTTATATACCCAAATTTAAGCACATTTTTATATTTTTACTTCTAATCTTTCATTGTAAACTCTGGTCATGATATACATGTAGAAAAGCCAAATAACATTCATTAAAATAAATAGTGAAAGACATTTGTATTTATTCCCACTAGTTAAATGAATGAAATTTTGCAAACTTTGCCCACCAACACTTGTTGTATTTAAAAGGATGGGGGCTTTCAGTGGGCCTCTGACTTCCTGAGGGATTAGTCACTTCAATATGTGTAAGCTCAAAATCCAATTGTGTAAAATTTAGTTTAAAAAGATGGATAAATTTGATGAAATTACTCAGTGATTTTTCTTCTTGGCTCATGAATTTATTCTTAATAAAAACTGTTGTTGTCACTTTTTTGTCTCCAAATTTTATACTACACCAATGAAGAGATACTGTTTCCATAATCTTATTTTCAAGGACTACAGCTTGGAGGACAACTTATTTCCAAGTTTTCCTGCCACGATATTTGATTCTGGGTAACAAGAGTATTCATACTGATGTCATTTCACAGTATTTTCCTTCTCATTTCCATTAAAATTGGTCTTTGTTTCTCTTACCCAACCTGCCTTTACTCCTCTGATTTTCATACATCTGGCTGCAAGGAGGTCCTCCTAAAGTGGAGATGGGGGTCTTATCTTGGCCTAGACAGGTTATTGATGGATCTCTCCAGAAAAGCATGTTAGGACATGTTAGTGAGCAGCACAAGCTGATTTATGTAGAGTTAGAAGGTAAGAGAAAAGTGGGAGCAAATTTTAGCTTGAAGAGTGAAAGCGGCTCATTCCCACGGAGAAAATCAGACTGGCCCATTAACAGTGAACTCAAACCAGCTTCTGCAGATTTGTTGGGGAGGACTCTGGTCTGGTTGATTATCTCAGATCTTGTTGTACACATTGGCTTTGGAAAAGTTCTTATCACTTGAGGGACTGTCCAGTCTCTATTAGCCAAATGTCTCCACTTGCTTGGGCACCCTAAATTTTGTAAAAGCTCTGCTGCAATCCAAGGTGATTGTATGTTTGGGTAAATGACTGGAGACTTCTAGGCAGCCACTAGTAGTTGAATTTCCCATCCTAAAGGGGGCTGATAAATATATAAATTTAGGGTTAATTAACCTTGAAATGCCAGCGTTTAGAAAGACATTTTCTATGTCATTAACATGCTTATAGGCAGAACTGAGCAGAGATCTGACACAAAGTTTTAAGACAATAAAGGAGACAAATATGAAATGAAGGTCAAGCTTTGTCCTGCTGTTAGCTAAGTATTGGCCATCTATAGCTCCAAGTAGAGAGTCAGTTTTTATTATTTCAAAGAAAATATGCTTTTAAGTTTCTGATTGGTTCAGAAGAAAATACAAATCATGCTTTCAAGGAGTAACAGGTGAAGGGCCCAAGAGTAACCTGCCCTTTCCACCATGGTAGTTTTTCAATACTACAGGTAATAAAAAGTTATAGTTACTGTGTTTGAATAATGAAAAAATATTTTGGAAATCTAGTGTTAATAATCATAATGAAAGCAAGCACTCTAACTGTATATATTGTATAACAGCACCTTCATATATTTTGAAGATATTGAATTATTTAAATGTTACAGCTATCCTAAAAGGTGGGATTCTTATTTTTTACATGCCACAAGTGAATCTCAAGGGAGGAGGACTGAGGCCAGTTATTGTGGCTTCAGGCTAGGAAAGTGTCTCTCACTGCTGTTTGACTCTGGTTTTGTTTGTAGCTCTAAGAACCTGGTTGAAAATATGACTTTTGCCTGGCCCAGAGGTAGGGGTTTCTGAACCGCCGTCCAACTGATCCTGGTCCAGAGGAAGGGGGTTCCCAGCCACCATCCATTTCTCCACTCCTAGCCCAGAGGAAACGGCTTTTGGGGTGCCATTCATCTGTCCCACCACTCCCAGCCCAGAGGAAAGGGCTTTTGGGTTGCCATCAGTCCTGCCGCTCCCAGCCAAGAGGTAGGGGCTTCTGATCTGCTGTCCCACTGATCCTGGTCCAGAGGAAGGGGCTGCCCAGGCACCATCCCTCCTGCCATTCTCAGCCCAGAGGAAAGGGCTATTGGCATGCCTTCTGTCCTGCTGCTCCTGGCCCAGAGGAAGGGGCTTCCTGGGCCACCATCCCTACTGCCACTCCCAGCCCCTGGCCCACCTCTCCCATCTCAGAGGAGGTGATCCACGTGGACCCCAACAACACCCATCTGCCCCTGCCAGTCAAAATGAGAAAACACATAAATAAGTCTCAGAACCAGACTTCCAGATCACCTATAGCAACCCCAAACAGAAATGAGATGGAACACT
>NW_004624960.1:32451-49566 GCF_000247695.1 Heterocephalus glaber | reverse complement strand
GATACATAGTGAGACTCTGTTTCCAAAAAACTAAAACAAAATAAAAAGTAGAAAAAGGACAGATACTAATGTATACATTTGTATATATTAATTTTCTTAACATGTAAAGTTGTTCTGTTAATTCTAAGCGACAGTCATGAAAAGTCAGCCTATTTTTATTCTCATAATAAACCTGATCATTCTTTTATTTACCTGTTTTAACAAGAAATACACACACAATTGTTTGCCCATAAAATGCACACAAAAACACTATTTGACAGGTGTATTTCATATAACCAGTGAGGGGACAACCACTTTTTGAAGCTGTGTCTATCTGTGGAAAATTAACTCAAAGTTGGAGAACTTGTCTGGAGGACTCATAGAAAAGCTTTCCATTTGTAAGGTAGCTGGGCTTTTAAGTAAGTGAATTAAAACTACAATTGCTAAGGGCATTTTATCATGAGCAATATTCTCACATTTTAAAATAAGAGCCTTATATAATCTTGGGAGACAAACAGTGACACCATTAACGGACATTTCTCTTTCACCTTAAAATCAAATAAAATTGACTTTATAATAATATAGCACCTACTTTTATGAGTTGTATTTGTTCAGACTGGGTCATATTGTATAACTAATTTGGAAGAATGAAGTCTGAAAATGCTAAAGTATGTTTAACCTGTTGTCTTTCTACCTCTCCCATGTAGTGTAGTTGTTGCCAATTTTCATGTGCTGGTGAGTGACCATCGGTTCTGATTCCATGTCATTTGCTCTCTTACCTACATCCAGTGGCCTCATTTACACATGAACCAAAGAACCAGAGCCTCTACTTCTTATAGATGGATGGAGACTGAAGAAGGACCACCTCTCCTCTCAAATTCCTACTGGACAAGAAAAATCTCAACTCCTTTCCTTGTTGGGCCAGTAGAAATGACATGATTGCTGACACAGGAAGCTCTGTGTTAAAATCTCAAGCATCTTCTGATGGTTTGAAGTATAAAATTCCCACCAACATAATAGAGATAATAAGAACTATTACAGACTGTTTTGGAAGCAGTGGGTCCCAGGCAACTGTTTTCCTGCTATTACTTCTCTTAGCCATCAAGACAGAGATGTTTTTATTAACTTCTGTTCACTTCTTAAATGATGACTAAGAAATAGAAAGTCAATAATGTGCATGCACCTTGGCATCAAGCAAGCACCAAGTCTTCCCATAGGCCTTCCTTTTTTGTAAAGAATGAATGAATACATTTAAAGGCCCAACCCTTTTCAATGCTTTAAAGAAATTTGTGAAAAGTAGACATAATTTTCTAGTGCTTCTTAAAGTACCTGTTACTTTTTCTTCTGTTGGTAGCTAGGTAAGACAGTGCTCTGAAAAAGGAGGGCAGACTGGTTATCCCCAATGCATTCCACACCTACAATCGACATGTTCAATAAGTAACAATCTTTCAGGATGCCTTTCAATAATGGAGATCAGGAGGCCACTAGGCAATGATCAGAGCTTGTGGCTAAAATGAAACCTTCTTCTCTTTTTAGCCACACATGCATTCCTCTCTTCCACCTATATTGAAAATCTGGTTCTTTTCAAGTAGTCAGTAATTCATTTCCACCTGAATTCTTCCTGATCTCCAGCTACTGCCTTCAACAAATTTCTAATTTTGTGTTTTCAATGATAATTAAAACACTCAAGAAAAGTTTGCATAATGTTCTACCAACTTGTTGATGACTGTAGAGTTTTACATTTGTTTGAAGTAATTTTTGTCATAATTTAAGATTTACATGTTCATTGTTTGATTGTTTTTTTCACCATTCCTTTGAAAATCATGCAAAACCAGAGCTTTGTGACTGAATTTGTCCTTCTGGGACTTTCACAGCTCTGAAGGCCAGGGGAAAGCTCTGTCCACCTGTGTGTCCCACATCGCTGTTGTGGATTTGTTCTTCATTCCAAGCATATTTATATATGCACAGCCTCCCTCTGCCTTCTCCTTTGACAAAGTGGTGGCCATTTTTTACAACATTTTAACTCCATTGCTCAACCCTTTGATTTATACTTTTAGGAATAAGGATGTGAAAAATGCTATAAGGAAAGTTTGGAACAGATTGGTGGTAGTTTCTGATGAAAAATAAAAATTAATCCTATTTCAAATAATGAAGTTATGTGTAAAGCATTCAAAAGATTTTTAGATTAAAAACTTTATGAGATTTTCTCTGTGTAGATTGTATAACTCTATGTGTAGAGAAACAGTCATCCTGTGGTTGTTAGGAAATGTTGTTATTTTCACATTAGGCATTACTTCTGAGGTGGTAAGTGGATATTCTTATATCTAAATGAAAGACAATTGAATTTTTTGTTTACTTTGAAACTTATAATCCAAAGAATTGAAAAGTAAATTACCTAAGAGACTACTTACTGTTTGTTCTATGCTTTGTGTGAGCAGACTAAAACAGTTTTGCTTTAGAAATGGAAATTGATTTGATCTTCATCAGGTGAGAAAGTGACCAGATTGAGGGTGGGAATCTCCGTGACTGAGGAAAAGCAAGCAAGACTCAGGACAGCTATAAGTGTCCCTGTATGAAGAGACTTTTAGTGCTGACTAGTCATCCTGGGCTACCACCTTTGATTTCCTTGTTGAATTTCTTTAGAGACAAAAGGTGATCTGGCTATGCATGAATTCCTCTTGTGCTGGGTAATTTCCTGTCCATTCTAATGGACTAAAGGAGAGGAAGTGGGTGCAGATTTGATAAGGGAGTAGGTGTCAGTACTTCTTATTCCAGGACAGTAAAAGGGAGCTCTTGAGACACACTATAGCAGTAGCACCACACTAAAGCTGCCATGTAATGACCCTTTTTCCCCTTATAGAAGAAAGAGTAACCAGAGGTACCAGAAATTACAAAGCAGATTTTTTTTTTGGTACCAGGGATGGAACTCGGGACCTTGCACTTTCAAGGCAGGCTGGGGAACCACTGAGCTAAATCCCTGGTCCCATTACAAAGTAGATTTTAAAAGAGGATCACATTTCAATTTACTTGGTGATTTTCTTTTTTTCTTGACTTTGACTACTCACCTGAAATGAATTCTATTTGAACAATGATCAATTTTTAAGAGATCACTTAAATTTAGATACATTTTCTACATCATTGCTGTACTTAAGGTATGTAATTCTCAAATTGACAAGTAACTTCTGGAATAAATTTATTTATAGTAAAATTTCAATTTGTCTACTCTATCAGCACTAATAGAATGTCCAGCAATTGTGTAGTGTGGACCAAAATACTAAATGATGTTATGTTCTTTGCTTCCATGCTAACTGCAAAGTTAACAAGTGTATTTTATTAGTTTTCTTCCTCAGAGCAGTTGTGGCAGAAAATAGGTAAGATTTCATTATCTCCTCTGGTGAAATTTATTATGGATTAAGATTAGATTCTAAAATATAATCTACCCCAAGTGTGTGTGTTTTATAAGGCCAATTTTGTAACAAAAGCATGCAGACTGATAGGGAGTATTTCCACTTCTTTTCCTTGTATTTCCATCATATGTCTCTCCTCAAAGCAGTAATTACTTCTTAATGTCCTTTCCCTTCACACAGTGATTTTTGATATTTGATAAATCATTTATTCCTAAGAACCAGCTAAAGAAATCAGGGTCATTCATCTTGTGAATCTACAAATCCAAGATTTGAAATACAATAAAATGAAACAGTATTCTGGTCAGATTGTTGTGTTTAGCACAGTTTCTTGTCTCTTGCATCTTACGTTCAAATAAAAACACATTTTTCATTATTTGAACTCTGAATATCTCATTGTGAACTCTGTAAAAGTAGAAAATTATAATATTCATTGGATAACTAAACAAATATTGGAACATATCTACCCCAACTTTTTTTCTCTCTGTATTAACGAACAGAATTTTGCAAAATTCTCAAAATAATGCTTGTTAATTTAGCTGTCAAGTTTTTTCAATTTTGATTTTGCTTAAGCATTGTGAAGCTCAATCTAGTGTTCCTAGTTATTAGGCTTTGTAACATACGTTAACACTAAATCAGCTTGTAGTTACTGTAGCTATTCAAAGAATTGACAGAAACATATTGTCAATATAAAAACTGGGAATTAAAAATTTTTCCTTGGATATTTTAAAGAAGATAAAAAATAACTGACATCTAACTAAAGAATAAAATAATCCAGGAATACTGTTGTGTTAATGTATAAGTAATATAAAAATGTGGCCCTTCATAAACTGGCAATAGGTAACATTCGTGTCCCTGTGACCTTGATAACAGCTTCTTAACCTTCCATCCCTGGTCACACTGAGGTCTTCTTTCATTGAGTAAAGTCTTTACTCATCTTTGTGGGCTTACGCTTTTCTTCTTTCCTTGTAGGGCATGCTTTACTCTCTTCTTTCTACTTCCTATTTTGCCTTTTTTGTTTTGTTTCTTGTTTTGGGGGGGGTTGGGGGGGTACCAGGGATCGAACTTGGGACCTAGCACTTGTGAAGCAGGCAGCAGAACCACTGAGATAAATCCCTGGCCCATACTTTGCCTATTTTTAAAAAATGCCCCACCCACTTGGCTTTCATTAAGCTCACTCTTCACATGTTTTTTAGAATGTTTACAACTCTCTGATCTACTATATACTTATACACTTGCATTTTCTGTTTGTCTTCTCTTACAGGCTGTTAGCTGTGAGGCAGGGGATGTTTTTCCCCTGTGGTTCAATGATATATCACTTGCTTAAAAAACATTTGTTGATTGAATGAATACATGATACATCTTCCCATAGTAAAGTTTCTACCTATCTCTGCTATTAACCCATTAAAATGTTGTTTGGCAACGTGAACATATTTATGGATGACAGCCCACAGATATTGATAATGATTACAATTCAAACTTTAACAGTGCAGAATGGAGTATTTGAAATGAACTTTGTATTTTAGTTACATTTCTCATAGCTAAACTAAAAGTTCAAATAGGAAATAGACATTCTTATCTATGAAACTTTATGTTCTTCATACATTCCTTCCAACCCCTGCAAAAATAAACATAGCTCTCAGCAATCTTTTATTCTGCAGTTATTTCAGATCCCAATGAAATCATCTATTGCCTCAAACTCCTAATTTATTAGTAGAATACCATATGATTAAACTTTATGATTATTCAATGGAAACCTCACCCAAGTTAAAATATATCTTTATGTGGACAGAGTTTAAAGAAAATCCCTAATTCTTCCTGAGGTTACATGCGAGGCACAGCTGAGTCAAACACAAAAGAAAACAGCTTGCCTTGTCATCTAACCCCTCTCCATAGTTTGCATGACTGAATGGCCAGAGTCAATTGCTTTCCATCAAACCCTGGCTAGCACTGACCCACCTCCATTGGAGTCTGGTTGGATAATGCAGCCACGCAGTTCACAAGACAGTTTTCCTGAGCTAATGAGCGTGATGGAAAGGCATGAGGCCCCTGGCTCAGCTTCTTACTTTATTAGTTGTTCTATTTCCCAAGCCACGAGATCTTGTGACATTACTGTAATACACTATTAAAATAAAATACTTTCCAGTCTGTAATTAGGACATTGATATTCTTGGCTCAGTTCTGCTCCTAATCAACTGTGTGAATTTAGGTGAATTTTTCCACTTCTCTCAGTTCAAATACTCATGCCTCAAAAGGACTAAGACATGTAACCATTTCTTCTGTACTTTCTGTGTGCCAAGAATTATTTCTTTTGTATCTTTAGAATTTACAGAGTTTTATATTGGTGTGTTTATAATGGAATCTCTTCATACTCCCATTTCAGGGATGAGGAAGCTGTAGTTCAAAACTTTAAGAAATAACAAAAGTATTTCTCAGGACTTTTCGAGCCTATTTGTAACAACAACAACAACATGACAGGCTTGGGAGTTATTTTTTGTAATATGTTTCTCTGAGACACTGGGGTTGTTAGTTGCCCTTATGCCCTTCAGCAAAAGTGTAAGGCCCAGTGAAATCTATTCATGGCATTTTCTGCTATCAATTTCTTTCTCCCCTACCCACTTCCAGACCTCCCAGCTCTTCTTCACTGTAGACACCTTGAAGCTAATGACACACCTAGCAGGTGTCAGTGAGTAGCACGGTTTCCAAGGTAGGAAAGATTTGTCAGGTAATTTGCCCCATTTTTAATAGTTTACAAGCATATTTAACAACAAAAATACAGCTTTCCTTCCACTATGAAGAAGCATACATCTTGAAAAATAAAAGAAAAATTTAATAATTCTTGTCTCTTTTCTTTTGCCTTCTCCCTCCTTTCTATTGAAAACATAAGTGGGAGTCCAAATGGGATGAATGAGTACTTAACAGTAGCAGTTTCCTTCTACAAAAGAGGAAATTGAAATTTAAAGATCAGGAATCCAGTCACAGCAGTTCACACAGCAGGTAAGAAGTGGGGCCCCAGTCACCCCCAGCACATACCTTTCCTTGCACTTTGATACTTTCACTCTCCTAGGAGAGATGGTCTCAGCCAGTCACACAGAGAAGGGGACTCTGCTTCCACCTTTCCAATTCAGAGTGAGCTGGAGTCTAATTCTCCCTAAGGTTACCTTGCTGTCTTACCCTGTGTCACATAGGTAGCTCACTGGACCTCCTTTGGAGCTGGCTTTGGAATGATGGCTTTTTTTTTAGTACCCTTGCATTGGGAAGCCATAAGCACCTTCAAATTTTTGCTATAAATATCCCATGTATTAATAAGAAAAAACATTTTCCTTCCACCTTTACAAAGGAACAACTAGAAAGAGAGCTGGCTTCAGAGGTGTTTCATAGAGCACAGGAATAGTTCCTTTTGTAATGATTACAAGAACCAAATTAAGTGGCTTGTGTTTTTTTACAATCGTCTTTCCTGCTCCAGTGTTGAACTTGTGCAGCTTGGTGTTTCTGCAGGAACACGCACAGTGTGTTCATGTACATCGTTTCCTGCTGAAGATAAACCACACATATCCCATAGCCACTGGCACTGACAGCCTCAATGGACCTCAATGAAGTAGAGTTTGTGTCCTTTACCTAGGATTCATATGATTCATCTTTCAAGTAAATGCATAGGAAAGTACTTAGGAAGTCATCTGTTTGCTTATAAGGAAAGAGGTACCATTTTTCATCTGTCAGAAGTACTTTCTCCACATTCCTTCCTAGAGACTGATTTGAGGGAGGGTGTACCCAGAGCATCTGCTAGGAACGCTGGAGCTCCTGTAGTGTTTCCACTAAAGAAGGCATACGGGGCAGTAGCCAGGGCTCCTGTGCCTTCCCTGGACTCAGCTTAAAGCTTTAGTCTCTCTCTAAAGTCGCTTTGCTCATAGATGTTGGAACTTCACCATGGAACCAAGACCAGTCTACCAGAAGTTTTTATCTCGTAATGTCAGTGCTGATATTTCTGGGTCAGGTTGTAAGGTAGAAGTGTGATCTTTATATATTTGGGTTACCAGAAACTTGGTGATTCCTTGTTCCTGATCCATAGCACATCCCCTGTCTGGTTTGGGGAGATTTTACAGCTGGTCAGGGTAAAGAGGCTAAACTCTGATAAAATCCTTAGATCGAGTCCCTTCTAGCTTCCATGCTCACCTTCCCTCTGTAGGACTTTGTTCTATTCCCGGCCATGCTGCTGTCTACTCACGATCAGACTCATCTCTGCTGTTGGACTCATTGAGTCTCTGCCATTTGCCCTTCTGCTGTTGTCCATTAGATGTCTACTTTTCTGCTTTGATACTTGGCACTCCAGGAAATGTCCAGATCCTGATTTGGGGATCAGTTCAGAAAGTTAAAAGGCATCTTTTCTGATGACTCAGAATTTCTCTTTTCTAAGATGAAATCTAAATGGAGGCTTGTGATTTGCTGTTTTACATGACGTGTAGGGAGGAAGAGAGAAAGTTTATTTAGAGAGAGAGAGGTTATTTAGCATTTCATTCACTGTCATTCTGGCCCAACTGTATCAAGTAACTCTTTCTGTATTACGTGTCAAATTTTGTGCATGAAAAAGAGCCACGTAAACAGCAACTCTTAGCTTACAAGAAAATGTTCACATCAAATGAGACAACAAATGTGAACACCCTTTTAAATAAGATCACAGCTCAAGAACAATATATTATATACTATAGGATTATTTCATTAAATACAACACATTTAGTAAAACATATAGTAATATCAGGTGCAATGAGAATGGAGACAGATGTTTAATTCTGGAGAGAATAGAGAAATGATTTTGATCAATTCTCATTTGGACTGGTTAAAATTCCAACAGGTCTACATAAAAATTAAAGATGAAATAAAAGGACAGACAATGAATCGCTGCCTAATGCTTCCCCACATCAGTGAGGTTGGGTAGTTTGGAAGTGCTAGGAAACAATGGCTAGATTCAGTGAAAAACTCAGGGGCAGTGCTGATCTGGGCTAATGTTTGAATCTTGTCAAACTGCTGCTTTCTTGCCTTCACATCTCCAGGTATTTTCTTTGCTTAGGGAAAATGAAACAAAATAAAATTGTATGACCTGGTTTTTCATGGTCGTCTGGTATGTGCCATGAATTCATGTTTTACAGCATTTTACTTTATGGAGAATGTAGTTTTCATGAAGATTGTTTCTATGTTTACCTGAAACAATGCACCCTTTTTGTTATTATCATTAGTGTTACTTTATTTTACTTGCAGTTCTGGGGGTTAAACCCAGGGCCTTGGACACTGTTGATAAGTGCTCTACGGTTGAGCTACATCTCCACTTCTTTGTGATTGCTTACTTTTAGTAAACTCCTTTCTCTATACCTTCTTTCTCTTGATCCCTCATCAGTGTATTGAAATACACCCAGTATATTGAAATGAAGCAATATTTCATTTTCTCTTTTGTATTTGTCAGAGGTAATTGGAATTGTCAGGGATAATTAATCAGAAAAAAAGGAAGCATATTTCAGGATTCATATAAAATAAATAAATAAATCTAGAAATATTGAGCTAGGATAAAGGTAATAATTGGAGTCTGAATTCTTCATAACAATGCTAGCTTATTATACTGGACTAATACTATTTTAGCTAGATTGTAAAGAAACAAAAGTTTATTTAGATTATGTAACATTATTACATGTAAATAAACAAATTAAGTTACTAATTTTGAAGTACTAATTCTACTTAGAGAAATCTAGCATGAGCTTGCTTGTGTATGGGTGTTTCAGAAAAACTTGTTTGAAACTTTGATTTACTACATTTGAAGCTATAGCCCAACTCTTACTCATTTTTTGGAATGTCACTGACCAGTTGACTCATCTTGGGCTCTTTGCACTTTGGGGGAAAGAAAATCACTTGGTATAATCACATACAGTTGTGAGGAATTTGTTTTACTTTTTTTTTTTTTGGTACAGAAATCGAACTCAGGACCTTGTGGTTGCAAGGCACACATGGCACCACTGAGCTAAATACCTGCCTGGAATTTGTAATTTTATCTATGTATATGTAATCCATCCAATTTGCTGGTAAAACACTTAAGGATATGTTTCCATGGCCTATTCTAGTGGCTGCATAGTTCAGTAGGTTTCTGGTACATGCATAATGACTGATATAATAATGCTATTGATTTATTTTTGGAATTTTCATTAATCAGAAAAAGGTAGAATATTTCCAAATCCACACAAAAATAAATATATACATTCTAGAAATACTATGAGATAGACTAAAGATAATAACTCACAACTTAAAGTAATAGATTATACTGGAAAGGGAAAAATTAATAGATTTGATCATATACAATAAAGATCTTGAAATGTAAAGATATCAATAATTTAACTGTCTGCTGGGGATTTAGCTCAGTGCCACCACACCTGCCTCTCAAGGTCCTGAGTTTGATCCCAGGTACTAAAAAAACAAAAAACAAAAAAGATAAAAATAAGCTGTCAAGAGAGGTACCTAATTCAAAACTGATAATTTATAAGAAGTAAAAATAAATAAAAAATTTATACTGTCATTAGTAATTAAAGAAATGTATGTCCTAAATTTTATTCTAGAAACCAAGCAAGTAAGTCAGGTTATATTTGACTCAGGTTATATTATTATTAAAAATATGCTCCATATTATTGTAATTTTAGAAACTATGGGAAATAATAATCCAATTTGTACATAAAAGGGATATTTAACCAGACATATGTACATATATAATTCTGAAAAATCTAGGATACTATGTGAAGAATTAGCAGTTACCACTGGAAAGTGAGATTGGAAAATTGTGTATTTTTGAAGGATACTTTATAATCCTGAAATCCACTGTAAACTTTGGAAATTTTATTGTGAAAATGTCTTTTCTAGAACTAAAATATCTTTAGTCAATATTGGCTCAACGAAATTGAAAGTACATTTGCTAATAGTCAAAATTATGAAAATACAAATATATATTGCTTCAGCAATCCTCATATCTTATTTTAGTGAAATTATTAAAGTGAAAAACATTAAATGACAAGAGATTTACTCAAAAATTCTTATGACAGTAGAAATTTGAAAACAAATAAAAATAGTAAAAGTTATGAAAAGCTGATATGTTAATTTACAGTGGCTAAAATTGATAATGGTGTTATCCATAGTCTATGAAAATCAGAGGTAACATATTACAGGTTGATTGATATTCTATAGATATATGCACATAAATGGGACTAGTGTAGAGCAATGGGAAAACATCTGCATGTTGAAATGTGAAGTGAAATTTTAAAAATGTGTTTTAAGAGACAAAAAAAATGGATCAATACAAAAACCTCTGGAAAAAGGGTAAGAATATTATCTATCAGTTAAAACATTATTCAGATTAGAGATGTATAATAAGTTGCACATTAAATTTGACCCATAAGATATGAGGTTCATTGCTAAAGATCTAACATGAGTCCTGGATTGTTTCAAATATATAATGATTTTCCTTAATGAGGGCATATTCAATGATTTATTCAAATCTCTCATGTGTCCATATCAAAAATGAAGGTACAGTTATGGCCAAGCTGAGCCAAAAGTTGAGGAAATAATTTCTTCTTAAAGCATAATCCAGCCAAGCTACCAAAGGGAAATAGTGAGTTGAAACTGGTATCCAAATCAAGAAATGTATTTTTTCAAAGGGTGTTTTAAAATTTCATACTTCTAAATTATATATGGATATTGTTTTGCAATAATTTAGAAGCGTATACAGTATTGACACATATATAGATTTGTATACATATAAAAGTGTCCACTGGAATCTTTCATTTTCATATGAATAATTTTAAGACATTACATTGACTTGACTAATGCCATGTAAAACACCCATTGGTTCTTAGACATTGGCAGAAGGGACACACCATTTTTTAGTATTTTCCCACCCACAGATCCCAACAAAATAATTTGTTTTCCACACAGGAAGACTTTGGATCAATGTTCCTGGTTAACATACAGGCAGCTTTTGAGTAAGTTCCCCAAGTGATTATTATATAGGGCAAAACTCTGAGATTCACTGTCTTCTGTATGTGGATGTATTTACAACTGCAAGGTTTATTTGAGTTCAAGTTCACTGCTATTGCCAAATCATCCTTTTCCAATTTTTTTGAAGGTCAACCATTTCTCAGCTGTGTCCTTTCTATGTTTCCTGTGGCTGTGGAGCTGAGTAACAGTGTGAATGAGTTCATTCTATCTGGGTTAACACAAGATGCTCTGGAAGAGAAAACAGTGTTTGCGGTCTTTTTGGTCCTCTAGATTGCAACTCTGTTGGCAAATTCACTTATTGTGATAAAAATTAGATGTAGTCAGATGCTGAGGGGTCCCATGTCCTTCTTCCTTTTCTACTTATCCTTTGCAGATGCCTGCTTTTCAACAACCATGCCTCCTAGATTAATTATAGATACTGTGTGTGAGAAGAGTCATCTCCTACAAGGACTGCATAAAGTCGGAGTTTGCAGGCCACTTCTTCATGTGCATGGACATCTTTGTGCTCATTCTTATGGTATTTGATTGCTATGTGACCATCTGTAGCCATCTGTGGTACACGACCATCATGAGTCAGCACATCTGTGTGTGGGGTCTTGCATCCACTCCTTAGCACAGATTTTCCTGGCTTTGAGACTGCCCTTTTGTGGCCCCAGTGTTGATCACTATTTCTGTAATTTGCAGCCCTTGATGAAACTTTCCTACATAGACATTTGTCATCAATCTCCTGGTAGTACTAATAGTGGGGCCATATGAGCCGTGAGTTTCATACTCCTTGTCTTGTACACATTTGTTTTACATTCTCTAAGGAACCAGAATGCAAAAGGAAGAAGGAAAGTACTCTCCACTTGCTCCTCCCAAGTCATTGTGTTCGTCTTTTTCTTTGTCCCTTGTATATTCACTACACTCGCCCTCCCACCACCTTCTCCATGGACAAGATGGTGGCCGTGTTTTACACCCTTGGGACACCCTTGCTCAACCCTCTGATTTACACAATGAGAAATGCACAAGTCAAAAATGCCATCAAAAAGTTATGACTTCACAAACTCTGACCTGAGGTAGAGGCAGAATGAAAAAGAGCTGATGATAATCCTTGTCTTTCTGAAGTTTGTGGGCCAGACCCTGGATTTTCATACTTGTACTCCTTTTGTACCCTATTCTGGTTGAG
The DNA here is from genome assembly GCF_000247695.1 of Heterocephalus glaber. The sequence goes on along the minus strand of NW_004624960.1, from coordinate 36,993 downwards.
ATTTTTCTTCTCCATGTTTCTTTTCCAACATTATTTATTTATTTATTTATTGGTACCGGGGATCAAACTTGGAACCTTGCACTTGCAAGGCAGGCAGCAGAGCCACTGAACTAAATCCTTGTCCCCCCAACATCTATTTATGACACTCATTTTTTGGTAAATAAGATCCAGCACTGCTGAATCTGTATCATATATTTTCTGGCTCAACCATCAATAGCTAAGACGTGTATTTTCCAAGCAGCATAAATATCAGCTAGCAAAGCCCTCTTTGACTTTTTTGGTAACAGACTTACAAAATGGCTTCATATTCCTCTCATGCACATGAATGTTGGTGGGGGAAGAATGAGAGAGGGAGAGGGAGAGAGAATTCATTATGTTCACATAAATACTGGTTATAATGCACACATTCAGAATATTGATCTATCATTTTTTTCTATGCATGCAAATATCTTATTTTAAAACCAACACACAATACCCAAATTCCTTACTTGATTAATTGAAAAGATTTATAAAACTGTAAGATGATAAAGGCCAATACTTTATGGATGAGATATAATTATAAAAACAGCCACTACTGATATACAAAACTTCATATCATAATCAAAGGGTGATGTGAGATTCCCAACTTAGACATGCTGAACAAAATATATCAAGGAAGGAAATTTTTTTTCAATTTAAGTAAAATTTATCGAGTGCCTATAATGTGCATGGACTTTTATTAGATACTTTGAAATTCAGGCACAAAACAGAGATCCCTGGCCTTGGATACCTTATAATACAGTTAGTATAATCCAGATTAGAAACAATAGACAGAGAAGTTACACGCTAATGCTCAGTTACCAGAGTCAACATTAAAGAGCTGTGATTTAGGTGATCCAAAACGGCATCTAGTCCTACATTTATAACATGTATTTGACCTTAGAATCCACAGCACTTCAAACAAGGTAAGTTTGATTGCTGATAAACATTCACAAAGATGTAAACATGCTGAAACACTTACTAGCACTGTGAATGATTTTTGTTATTTTAGATCTTTTGTTTTCTTCTTATTATGGTCCAAAGCCTCCTTGATACCAATTTGTCAGACAGAAGCATGTCATCTTGTTGTTCTAGATAACTCAATAAATTTTCAGTCTATTCAAGTGGAGCTTTATGGGTAATATTCATCTCAGGATTCGGTTCTGCTCTTCTAATCTTACTGGAAGGCTTCTGCTCAGCACGGGGCATGGTCCTCAGCACCCTTACTGCCAGTCAGCACCTGGCAGTTTGGTTACTCCTAGTGTCAAACTACTGATCAATGTTCTCAATGTCAACGTGCTAACAGTATCCTTATTCTGTAAAACTGTTGCTAAGTTAGCAGCTAAAATGTCTCCTTCATCGATGCTCATAACCCAATTTTCTTCACTGCCAGGGAAAAGTTTTCTCCATGCTTTGGTTATGGTACTTGCTTTTATCATGATCCAAACCATAAATTAGCTCTAAGGAAGGGAAATTTTGATCAGGCATCAGGAGCCCTCCTCGTTCAGGAAAACAGTTTCGTGTGCTCAGTCTGTCTGTCTGTCTGTCAGGTACATTTTGGGGTTAGGAGGCACATTTCAGCTGTGGCTATTTGACCCTGTAGCCAACTATGTCTGTTGCTCTGATGCTGCTGTTATGAACTGCAAATACTCCAGTTTCCTTCCAAGACTATTTTCCCATGATCAGAATAAGTGCTTTGTTGTTCTCAATTTGTATGTGTTGCTCATCAAATGCACATAACTAATGGGTTTAGACCACAAAAGTTGTCTGTGATGGGGGGGCGGGTGGCAGTGAAAGCTCACTGTTTTTTTTTTTTTGGTACCGGGGATCGAACTCTCGTCCTTGCGCTACTTTTGAGACCCAAAGTTAGAACCCCGCAGGCATAGGTGCTGCAGCCCAGGACCCCAGCCCACCTGCGCGCACCTTCTGCTGTTGGCGGGGCTAGCACACTGCTTCGCGGCACTGGCACAACCCAAGGTGGGGTGCGTGGTCAGGGTGCGGGTCAGGGTGCAGGAGTCAGGGTGTGAACCGCAGCTGCCCCCTCCAGCCTTTGCTTCAATACACGTGCTTTTACATTTTAAAATGTTTTCTTTTTAAATTTTTAAATTTAAAATTGAAATAAAATTTTTCTAAAGTATTTTATTTTTATGCAAAAATTTTTATTTGTATTTTTCATTTAAAATAATTTTAAATGAAGCTTCCCCCTCGGGCTGCCCCGGTCGGCGTCACCCCTCCACATGCCGGGCACCTCGTGGCCGCGCTGGCTTCTCCGGGCCCTGGAGAGGCCAAGTTGGGTGCTTGGCGTGGGGCGGTGCTGAGCGGAGAGGAGACCAGTCCCCCTGGGACACTGGGGCTCCGCGGGTCCCCGATAGGAGCCAGGGCTGGGGGGTCACCAAGAAGGGAAGTGGCAGGAAGGGCCGGGCCTCTGGCCTCAGCGCTCAGCCCCAGGTCAGCTCGGGCTCCTCAAAGTTAAAGGGGGAAAGGTTTATTTAGTTCACAGTTTGTAGAAGTTTCAGTCCATATTTGGCTGGCTCCAAGGCAGAGTGGATGGCAGACATGCATCGCAAAGGAGAAACAGTTCATGGCACACACAAGGTAGCAAAAGCAAGGGACCTTGACAGTCTTTCTGCCCCTTTTATCTTATCCAAACTAGTTAATCCTAGTGCCATTGAGCCTAGCATTACACCATGAATCAGTTCCAGCATCACACTCTCTCTATCCAGGCACCTCTGAAAAAGCCCCATTTATGACCACATGAGGTTTTGGGGCGACATCTAAACACAAGGCATAACAATGTTCATTTCGTCTGGTCAGAGACAAGATATGGAAACAATCTAAATGTCCATGGATGGATGAATGAAGACTGTATTATAGTTATATACTACACTATAGAGTATAGTTATTATATACTATCTATGTAACTACAGAGTATAGTTATATACTATACAGTAGAGAGCCTTGAGAAAGACAATTCTGTCATCTGAGATAAAAGGGATGAACATCTTGGACATTTTGTTAAGAGAAAGGACTATGTAAGGTGGATAAAATAACAGGATATTTTCTGGATGAATCTTTAGAAAGGAGAAAGTTGCTAATGAGAGGAAGAAATGATCAGAACGTTGCCTTCTTGCAGACAAGAGGAAACTTGAGAGAGCACAGCGGAGTTTGTGGCTTTAGACAGTTCCAGAAGGTTTATAGAAGGAACAGAATTCTAGACCTACAGAGAAATGTTCTCAGTTTAAAGAGCTCACAGGAGAGTCAGGTCATGAATTTAACTGAGAGCAGTTAGTGTGATAGTGGGGAGATACAGGGTTAAACTCTGTGCAGTTAAAGATGTACACAGTCTATTAATGTTTTCTATGTACATAAGCAAATCAACAAAATCCCCAGAACACGCTGAAATTTGGCAAAACTTGGTCTGGCATTTGACTTGACCACCATCTAGTGGCACAATTATGTAAAGGTTGCATTAATAATAAATGCTGTTAATATGGAAATTAACAGTAGCCATCAACAGGGTGGTCCTAATTGAATAGAGATTAGAATGCGTGGTTTGTTCCAGTAACAACTTACAAAACGAAATCTGAGGATTTGTAATAGCATTGTCTTAGCTTATATTTCCACAGACGTGATAAATTTCCCCTTTAAAAAATGAATTGATAGCTTTCTGAATAAAATGCTTTTTCCATTCAGGTTCATTCTGTGTCTCCATTGTTCCGTGAAATATCTGAACAGTGCTGTGTTTCAGTTGAGAGTAATATAAATGGCCTATGCTTCATCATCCCCAATAGATTTCAAAACACAAAATTTCTCCCTGTCATACCTATTTTAGAAATTGTGGTTCCCATCAGTTTTCACGGAACAGATTGTTCGAGTCATGCTCATGGAATCATCTTCACTCAGAGCGTGTTACAGCTCCAGGACTGCAGGCTGGCCCATTAGCTTCTGTGCATGGAGAACAATGTTTCCAATTTCATCAGCCAGGGTGGGTATCTAAATTGATGGAGTTCTCATAGTTTACTGTTCTTTCTTTAAAATAGGACCAGGGATTTAGCTCAGTGTTGCCGCTGCCTGTCTCACAAGCACAAGGTCCTGAGTTCGATACCTGGTACTGAAAAAAAAAGATAATACCATTTTGACAATTTGATGCTATTTATAATATTTCACAAGGCTTTAGAAAACATAAGTATCACTCAATTGCACTTAAATGTAAAATCCAAAAAGCTGAACTGGGAAGCAGAGAGCAGATGGTTTGGGGGGCCCCTGGGAGATCAGGTGTGGCCTGTGAAGTTGGAGATGATGGACAAAGGATGGAAATTTTCAGGAAAACAGGAGGAAAGCTGTCTCAGCCTGTGGGTAAGTCAACAGAGACCCTAGAGGAGGGGTGAGAATGAGAAAGGACAGGGGACACGAGAGATGGAGACAAGACAGGTTTCTGATCAAGTCTCGTTTATTGCGGAAGCTGCTACAGCATATATACCGTAGGGCTAGAGGGAGGAAGCAAGGGGAGGGTACTGGGGCTAC
>NW_004624959.1:487031-499790 GCF_000247695.1 Heterocephalus glaber | reverse complement strand
TGATCAAGTGGGATTCATCCCAGGGATGCAGGGATGGTTCAACATATGCAAATCAATCCATGTAATACACTATATCAATAGAGCCAAGGAGAAAAACCATATGATTATGTCTACAGATGCAGAAAAAGCATTTGACAAAATCCAACATGCATTTACAGTAAAAACACAACAAAAAATTGGAATAGATGGTCTCTATCTCAAACTGATAAAAGCCATCTATGAAAAACCAACAGCCAATATCATACTAAATGTCAAAAACTGAAATCCTTCACATTAATCAGGAACAGGACAAGGATGTCCACCATCACCACTCTTGTTCAATATAGATTTGGAAACATTAGCCATAGCAATCAGACAAGAGAAAGAAATAAAAGGAATCAAGATAAGAAATGAAGAAGTCAAATTGTCATTATTTGCAGATGACATGATACTCTATATAGAAGACACCAAGAACTCCACCAAAAGTCTTCTAGACTTAATCAAATTCAGTCAAGTAGTGGGTTACAAGGTCAACACAAAGAAATCAATAGTTTTCCCCTACACAAATGACAGACTCACTGAGAGAGAAATAGGACAAATAATTCCTGTCACAATAGCATCCCAAAAACTGAAATACCGAGGAATCAACCTAACAAAAGAAATAAAAGACCTCTTCTCTGAAAACTACAGAACTCTGAAAAGAGAGATTGAAGATGATATCAGAAAACAGACAGATATCCCCTGTTCCTGGCCAGAAAGGATCAATATAGTGAAAATGGCCATCCTTCCAAAACTGCAAAATATATTTAATGCAATTCCAATTGAGATCCCAGCAGCATACCTCACAGACCTTGAGAAAACAATCCAAAAATTCATTTGGAACAAGAAGAGACCCAGAATAGCAAAAGCAATTCTAGGTGACAGAGATATGGCAGGGGGTAACACAATCCCCAACCTGCAACTATACTACAAAGCTACTGTGATAAAAACATCATGGTACTGGCAAAGAAACAGACCTGAGTACCAGTGGTACAGATTAGAAGATGCAGGAACAATGCCAGACACACTCAGCCATTTTATTTTCCAAAAATGAGCCAAACACCCTCACTGGAGGAAAGATAGCCTCTTTAATAAATGGTGCTGGAAAAATTGGGTTTCAACTTGCCAAAGATTAAAACTAGACCTATATCTCTCACTATGTGATAAACTAAAATCAAAATGGATTAAAGATCTAAATATTAAAATAGAAACTCTGAACCAGTTGGAACAGAGGTTAGGTAGAACTCTTGAAGACATTGGTGTAAAAAATGGTTTTATGAACAAAACCTAAGTTGCCCATGAACTAGCACAAACAATCAACAAGTGGGATCTCTTCTTATTAAAAAGCTTCTGCACAGCAAGAGAAACCATGAGCAGTGTGAAGAGACAACCCACAATGTGGGAAAATATCTTCACCTGCTTTTCCTCAGACAAAGGTCTACTATCTCGAATCTATAAAGCACTTAAAAAGATCAGACCTCCCAAATTTAAAGACCCTGTCCATAAATGGGCATCTGAAATGAGTAGACATTTCTGAGACAAAGAAGTAGAAATAGTAAATAAATACATGAAAAAATGTTCAACATCACTGGTCATTTGAGAGAGGCAAATGAAAACAATGCTGAGATTCCACCTCACTCCAGAAAGAATGGCTGCTATCATGAAATCAACCAATAACAAATGCTGGCAGGTCTGTTGTGAAAGAGGAACCCTGCTCCACTGCTGGTGGGAGTGTAGAGCTGTGCAACCACTGTGGAAATCGGTATGGAGATACCTCAAAGAACTAGGACTGGAAGTCCCACTTGACCCTGCTATTCCACTGCTGGAGATCTTCCCCAAAGAATTAAAAGAGTCATACCACAGTGATATATGTGCACCCATGTTCATAGCAGCACAGTTTGTGATAGTTAAAACTTGGAAACAGCCCAAATGTCCATCAACTGGAGACTGGATAAAGAAAATGTGGTTGGTTAATTAAATGGAGTACTACTCAGCCATAAAAAATGAGAAATTGGAGCCATTTATTGCTAAATGGTTGCACATTGAGGTGATACTCTCAAGTGAAATAAATCAACACACATGTATAAATACCAAATAGCTTCTCTGGTGTAAGAAACTGAAAATGTAAATGGGGACTAAAATGTATGATAGGAAATGTAAAATAGGAAGAAAATGGGCAAAGAGAAAGGATGTGGGGCAGGTGGGGGAAAGGAATGAAGGGAATGGAATTAATATGAGAAAATGAAAAAATAGGAACAAAATATTTGTAAATAGGGAGGACTGGAGGGGTTGAAGGGAGGGCTGGGCAAGGGTGAAAGATGGGAACCAAGAGAGATTATGTAAAGGTGCAAATTTCAAATAATGAATATCATTATATTTTATACCTAAAATGTACCAGTGTTTAGAATGAATAATTGATAATGCAAAATAGGAAGAAAATTTCCAAACGGCTAGGGGTAATGGTAGGGGTAGGGGAAAGGATAGAAGGAAAAATGATGAGAAATGGAAAAGATGGAAATAAAGTCTTTGTAAATAGGGAAAGATGAAGGGGGTGAAGGGAGGGCTAGGTATGTGGAAAAAATAAGAACCAAGATGCTTCATGTAAAGTTACAAGTTCCCAATGAGAAATGTAATTGTGTTGTATACCTAAAATGTACCAATAAAAGAATTTAAGAAAAAAATAACAATATCAATTCTAAGAATAATAATCTTATTAACATATGTGTGTTAGTAAAAGTAACTCATCACATAAATAGGTCAGTGAATATAAGTCCTAACAATGAAAGCAGTATGCATTTGAGAAGGACTAGCAGCCACCACAGTGTTAGCAGTCAGAGGTAAATCTGTCAGGAAACAAAGGAAAAAAGAACAATTTTCTGCACCAAAAGTAAATGGCTATTTTTGGAACAAATCCATGAGGAAATTAACATTAAAACATGAGAGTACTTGAGTTAAATTTTTGAATGTGTTATGATAGTCCTCCAAATTGATTCAATATTTTGCTGAAATCTGAAGGGATTATTAATATGAAACAAGAAAATAGAACTGAACTTTGAACCTCAGAAATAATTACATTATTGGTAGATTTTTATAGGCAGTGGGGTGAAAAAACAGCTATAGGTAACTATCAAGAACTATTAGCTTGCCAATATGCCAGGAAAAACAGTCAGGGTCTACAACAGAAAAACTCACTGTGGTAGAACACAGTAGACAGTATCTTGTGCATTTTAAATCTCCAGTGAGTAGTTAACAAATAAATAATGAGATGCAGGGAATCTGAAGGGAGTCTACAATTTGTAGAGAAAACAAATCTTTGGAGACTCCAGACATAAACACTTACTGGGGAGCACTCTCAATTACAAAAGTGCAAGAAAGAAACAAAAGAAAGTTTAAAAAGAATGAGCTCAGAGAGAGCTGAAGTTCCTTCAACATACAGGGATTCAGCCTCACAGACTAAATAAATGAGCAGATTTCCCAGTATCATTATTCTAGAGGCACAGTAAAGACCCACATTCCATCCTGGATTCCTTTCATTCCAGCGACTCCCAGGGATACTCTGACTCCTTTTGAAGTTTATCACAGAAGCTTTCTTTTCTGTGTGAATGCTCAGTACAGGGCCCACTCAGGTTTTCATGAAGGCTGGATCTGAGTATTACAGGTATGGGGCATCAGGGATATGGTTAAGGTTTCTAGCATCTCAAGCTTTGAATTCTTAGAGGTTCTAATTAAATAAATGTTTCCTTGTCTTTCCAGTCTCCAAACAATTCTGCTCCCTTGGGATAAAGACAGAAGAGTGAAAAATTTTCAGTCAGTTTTGTGTCCTCCTATGAAATAAAAGAGTGAGAGATTTATTTTCTCTATAGAAAAATATTTTCTTTGTTTTTTTGAAATCAAAGTAGTAAGTGGCCCCTAAAGAAAGATTAATTTGTACAAGGAAACAATCCAGGGAATCATCTCTCTCTGCCTCTCCCTTGATTAATGATTGGCAACTTAACGAGTAATTTAGTGTTCATATGTCATGAAAAAAACCCCTTTCTACCTTTTTCTTCTTATTTCTTTATTTTCAAATACATTTCATAAATTGACAGATAAAATTGTATGTGCTCAGTGTGAACAACATTGTGTTATAAACATAGCAGATTGTGAAATTGTGAAATCTAGAAAATTTACATACACATCACCTTATTTAGTTATCATTTTTGTGGTAAAACATTGAGTACCTCTTCAGAATTTCCCCAGAACACAAAAAATCTTCACAAGCTATAATTGCCATGTTATACAACAGAACACTTGACCTTATTCTTTCTCTCACTGGAATATCAGAGCCTTTGACAAACACTTCTCCAGGTCCACTTATCAGCTTCCCTAGACTCTAGGCACATCTACCTCTCTGTATTTCTTTTTATTTTCATTAAGTTTATTGTGGATTTAGATATACAGTATGATGACATTTATCATGGGAATTTGTACTTTTACATAATATATCTTGGTTCTTATTCTTTCCCCATTCCTCTGCCTTCCATTCAACCCCTCCGCCCCTCTCTATTTACAAAGATTTTGTTTCTGTTTTTCCCTTTCTCCTAATTATTTCTTTCCCTTCTTTCCTTTCCCGTACACCTCCCACTTCTCATTCCCCTTCCCCTTTGGAACTTTCCTTTCTATTTCACATTACCTATTACACATTTTGATCCTCATCTATATTTTAGTTTAGCACACCAGAGAAATGATTTATTCATGTGATTTACACATGAGTGTACTATCTATTTCACTTAAGAATATGCCCTCAATGTACATCAATTTAGCTAAAAATGTCCTCATTCTTTATGGCTGAGTAGTACTCCATTTTATATATAAAAAACCTTTTCTTTATCCAGTATCCAATTGATGGGAAACTGGGCTGTTTCCAAGTTTAAGATATTAAAAACTGTGCAACAATAAACATGGGTGTGCATCTACTGCTGTCCTATGATATTTTTAATTCTTTGGGGAAGATAACCAGCAGGGGAATAGCTGGGTCAAATGGGAACTCTAATTCAAGTTTTCTGAGGCATCTCCATACTGAATTCCACAGTGGTTGCAAAAGTTTACACTCCCAGAAACAATGGAGAAGGGCTCCTTTTCCCCTACAGCACTGCCAGTATTTGTTAGTGGTCGATTTCTTTATAATAGCCATTCTTTCTGGAGTGAGGTCAAATCTTAACATTTCTTTCATTTGCATCTCTCCAATGACCAGTGATGTTGAATATCTTTTCATATGTTTATTTGCTACTTGTACTTCTTTGTCTGAAAAATCTCTGTTCCTTTAAGATGCCCATTTTTGGATTGGGTCCTTAAATTTGGGAGGTTTTGACTTCTTTTCATATGCTATAGCTTCTAGACCATTTGTCTAAGATCTACTGTAGTTCTTTATATATCCTAGACAGTAGACCTTTGTCTTTGTAAAAGATGGTAAAAAGCTTTTTCCCACATTGTGTGTTTCTTCACTTTGTTGGTGTTTTCTCTTGCAGTGCAGAAGCTTTGTAATAAAAAGAGGTCCCAGCTGTAGATACTTTGTGCTAGTTCACATGTGATTGAGGTTTTGATCATGAAGTCTTTTCCTACACCAATGTCTTCAAGAATTCTACCAAACTTCTCCTTCAGCCAGGTTAGTGTTTCTGTTTTAATATTTAGATGTTTGTTCCATGCTGATTTTACATTAATACATGGTGAGAGATATACTTCTAGTTTTACTCTATGGCAAGTTGAAACCTAAATTTTCCAGCACCATTTATTAAAGAGGCTGTCTTTACTCCAGTGAGGGTATTTGGCTCCTTTCTCAAAGATGAGGTGGGTGAGTATGTCTGGAGTCGTGCCTCCATCTTCTAATCCATTCCATTGATCCTTAGGTCTTTGCCAGTACCATGCTGATTTTTTCATAGTAGTTTTGTAGTATAGTTTCAATTTGGGGATTATGATACCCCCTGCCTTGTCTTTGTTGTCTAGAATTGGTTTTGCTATCCTTGGTCTCTTCTTGTTCCAAATGAACTTTTGGATTCTCTTCCCTAGTTCCGTGAAGTATGCTGTTGGAATTTAAATTGGGATTTCATTGAATCTATATAGCAGTTTTAGAAGTATGGCCATTTTCACTATATTGGTTCTTCCTTCCCAGGAACAATGGATGTCTTTCCATTTCCTGATAGCCTCTTTAATTTCTTTTTTCAGAGTGCTATAATTTTCAGAGTAGAATTCTTTGATTTCTTTCCTTAAATTGATTTCTCTGTATTTCATTTTTTAGGTGCTATTGTGAGAGGAGTTTTTTGTCCAGTTTCTCTCTCAGTGGGTCTGTTGCTCGTGTAAGGGAAGGTTATTGATTTTTGTGTGGTGACCTTGTATCCAGCTACTCTGCTGAATATGGTTATTAAGTCTAGAAGAGGTTTTGTGGAGTTCTTCTGGTCTTCTATATAGAATTTCATGTCATCGCCAGATAATGATAATTTAAATTATTTGTTTCCTATTTTTATTCCTTTTAATTCTTTCTCTTGTCTAATTTCTGTGGTGAATGTTTCCAGAAGTATATTGAACAGGAGTGGTGACAGTGGACATCCTTTTCTTGTTCCTGATCTGATGTTGGCTGTTGGTTTTTCATAGATAGCTTTTATCAGGTTGAAATAAAGACCATCTAGTCCCCTTTTATGTAAGGTTTTTTTTTTTTTTATCATGAATTGGTGCTGTATTTTCTCTAATGTTTTTTCTGCATTAGTTGAGATCATTTTTTTTTGTTCCTGGATCTGTTAATCTGCTATACTACATTTATTGATTTGCTTATATTGAACTATCCCTGCATTCCGGGGATGAATCCCACTTGGTCAGGTTGTATGATCTTGATATTCTGCATACTGATTGCCAGTATCTTACTGAGGATTTTTGTGTCTACATTGATTAGGGAGATTGGCCTATAATTCTGTTTTTCAGTTGGGTCTTTCTCTACATTTGGGATCAAAGTGATGCTTGCTTCTAGGAATGAATTTGAAAATATTGCTTCCCTTTCAATTTCACTGAAGAGTTTAAACAGTAGTGGCAATAGTTCTTCCCTAAATGTCTTGCAGAATTCAACAATAAACCTATCAGGACCCGGTCTTTTCTTTGTAGGTAAGTTTTAATTATGTTTTCAATTTTGTTGATTGATATTTTTATTTCTAGAATTTTTAAGTCTTCTTCATTCAAATTTGGTAATTCATGTGTATCTAGAAATCTTCCCATTTCTTTTGTGTTTTCCATCTCATTGGCATATAAGTTCTCACAATATGTACTGATGATCCTCTGGATTTCTGCTGGGTCTGTTGTATTTCTAGACTTTTCAATCCTAATTGCATGGATTTCAGTCATTTGTTTTTTTGATAAGGTTTTTTCAGGGTTTGTCAATTCTTTGTCAATTCTTTGTCAATTTGTCAATTCAATGTTTATTTTTTCAAAGAACCAACTCTGGTTCATTGCTTTTTTTGTATCATTCTCTTAGTCTCCATTGGATTGATTTTTGTGCAGATCTTTATAATTTCCTCCTTTGGATGAGCTTTGAGTTGGTCTTGCTCTTCTTTTTCTAGGAGTTTAGTTTCAGCATTAGGTTGTTTAATTGAACTTGGTCTGTTTTCCTAATATGAGTATTCACTGCTATGAATTTCCCTTGTAGGACAGTTTCCATTATTTCCATAAAGCTGATATGTTGTATTGGCGTTTTCATTTAATTGTCAAAAAGGTCTAAATTCTTCTTTACTTTCCTCTGTGACTCATTGTTTGTTCAGGAGTGTGTTCAATTTCCATGTGTTTATGAAGTTCTTGTGGTTACTTTTGGTATTGATCTCCAATTTCATTGCACTGTGGTCTGATAATATACAGGGATAACTTCAAATTCTTTGCATTTACTTAAACATGTTCTATGAGCAAGTATGTAGTTTATTTTGGACAATGACCCATGTGCAGCTGAAAAAAAATGTGAATTTTTATTTTGTGGGGTGAAACAGTCTGTAAGCAACTGTTCAGTCAATTTGTTTGAGAGTTTGAATGAGTTCTGGTATTTTGTTGTTTATTTTTTTGTTTAGTTGATCTATCTATTTGTGATAGTGGAGTATTGAGGTCCCCCACTACTATTGTGTTAGTGCTTATTTGATTTTTTATGTCCACTAATACTTGCTTTATATAGTTGGGTACACTAGTGTTTGGGGCATATATATTTATGATTGTCATCTTTTCCTCTTAGATTGTTTCCTTTGCAAGGATATAGTGGCCTTTTTCATGTCTCTTAATTAGTGTTGGTTGAAATCCATTTTATCTTCAAATAGGAAATAGGATAGCTACTCCTTTTTGGGGGAGGGGTTCCTGTTGCATGGAGTATTGTTTTCCATGATTACCTTTCAGTTTATGAGGGGGTTTTTTTGGATTAAGTTTGTTTCTCGTGTGCAGCATATTGTTGGTTCTTGTTTCTTGACCCATTCTACCAGTCTATTTTTTTTTTGATTGGTGAATTGAGACCATTAATATTGATGGTTATAGCTGATAAGTACTGAATTATCTTTGTCATTACTTTTTCTTGTTGTTGGATTCTCACCTCTTTGCATTTAATGTCTTGTATTTCCCAGTAGATTCATTTTTTGGGCTTTGTGGATTTGTGACATTTACTGTGGTTTCCTAGCACATTGTTTAAAAATTTTTGGAGTGCTGGTTTGGCATTCATGAAGGTCCTCAGGTGCTCTTTGACATGAAAATATCTTATTTCTCCATTGATTTTGAAAAATTGTTTTGCAGGGTACGTCGATCTTGATTGGAGGTTATTTTCTTTTAGGGATTGAAATACTTCACTCCAGGCTCTTCCTGAGTTCAGGGTTTGTGTTGAGAAGTCCGCTGTGGCTGTGATTCTGATGTGGCTTTCCTTTTTAGGTGATTCGTTTCTTTTCTCAAACTGCTTGTAGTATTTTGTTCTCCTGTTGTGTTTCTGGACTCTTGACTATATGCCTAGGTGTAGATTTTTTAGATCAAGGCTAGTTGGAGTCCTATATGCCTCACTTATTTGTATGTCAAATTATTTTCCCCTACTTGGGAAGTTTTCTGCCATTACTTCTGTGAAAAGTTTTTTATGTCATTTGCAATATTTTCTGGTTCTTCACTGACTCCCATCAGTCTTATTTTATTCTTTTTTACATCATCTAGCAGCTGCTGCATTGATTTCTCATGGTCCCTTGCTTTTTTAAAGAAATCTTTTTTTTCTGGTCACTAATCACAATCCTGTCTTTTATGTCTGATATTCTATCCTAACATTGGCTCTTTCTGCTGTGTAAACTTTCAATGGAGTTTTTAATCTCGTGGATATCTGTTTGCATCTATTTTATGGATTACATCTGTTTTCTACGCTCAGATTTCATCGTGTTCCTCAGCTCCTCTATTTTCTTTTGTTTTGTTCTATTTTTGATACTGGGGATTGAACTTGGGTCCTTGTGCTTGCACAGCAGATGGCAAAAGCACTGAGCTAAAACCCTGGCTCTATTTTCTTTTATCTGTGTCTGCTCTAGAGTTATTACTCATGTCTTTCACTATGGAAACAATCTCTGTTGTTATCTGAGAAATTATTTCAGATTTAATTTTTTCCAGATCCTCTTTAATTGCCAGTTCAGGGAGTCTGGGTGGCTGAGTATCAGATTCTTCCATCTCCTTTTCCCTTGGAGTTGCCTTTGGTGATTTGGAGTTCTGGTTTTGTGTCTTGTTTAGTCATCTTCTCATTTCAACTGATGCATCCTGCTGAACCTTTATTGTGGTGACTCTTTGCTTTCCCAGTGGACTTCAATTCTCAAGAAGCCTCAGAGAGGCCTTCTCTCTGCTACTCACCACTGTGCCAAATTCTGGGTTCAAAATTATTGGTGTTGGTATCCCTGTGCTGGGATGTTGTGTCTGGGCAGGATTTTGGCTGGGTCCTGAGTGCACTTAGCAATGGTATCTGGTCTGGCCTCTGGCTGGGGCCTGCCTTCCTGCATAGGTCATCTCAGGATGGGCTTTGTCTAGGGGTTGTGCCCCTGAGTGGCTGGTTCCTCAGCTGGCCTCTGGCTGGGGCCTGCATGCCTGTGCAGTTGTTTTCCAGACAGGCCTTTGGCTGGGGCATGTGAATCCAAGCCCCTGTTGTCTGCACAGCACCCTGACTGTGGCTTGTGCACCCTTGCAGCTGTTTTCTGGGTGAGTTTCTTGCTGGGGTCTGTGGATATTTATCCATGGTATTTGGTATTTGGGTTGGTCTGTGGCTGGGGCCTGGGCACAGGTGTTGTCTGGGTGGGCTTATGGTTGGGGCTTACAAACTCACACTGCTGATGACCAGGTAGTCTTCTGCCTGGGGCCTGCATGCACTTACTGATGGGATCTAAGCATGAAAGTTTTATTTTGACTCTCAGTTTGTGGTAGTTTCAGTCCAGTAAGTTGGTTCCAAGGCAGAACCAGCATGGTGGAAGAACCTGGGCAGAGGAAAACAGGGAGAGTTCAAGGGAGGAGCTAGAGGCAGGTCTACCCTTCCAGGCCCTGACCACAGCAACCCCATCTCTTTCAAGCAGAGCTCACCACCTAAGAACAAGTCAGCCTCATTGCCTCCATAATCCAATCACATTTCAAAAGCACAACTGTTGAGCTCAAAAAGCTTTGGAAGGACATCCAGGTATAAAACACAAACACTGCTGTCTATCTTTTATTTATGAAAAGAGATGGAGAGAGGAAGGGAACGTAAAAAGAATTAAGATGTATTGTGTGCATATACTGTCTCCCCATGATGAAATTAATTGCTATGTACTGAAAACATGGAGTAATAAGAACATTTTTAAAAAATTAATAAAAATCAGTAATGCCAAAATATTACAAGTATTCAAATGATAGAAGACATAGCAGTGTGGGTTCTAAAGAATCCATAAACCTCTAAAGTTTCAAGTGACATTTATTAGACTAGATTGTTTCTGGGATTGCTTCACTGAAGGAATTACACTTTGTTTAAAGTAAACTTTGTGACTTTGAGATAACATTAAAGAATAAAAGTATCTACTTGGAGGAAATAGACATCTCACCCCATGCTACCTGGATAGATGCAAAATTTAAAATAAATTTTTAAGCTCTGCTTTCTTATTTGTACCCCAAGTGAGCTGAATTGTTTGGAGAATGAAAAGATAATAGACCAATTTACTTAATTAGGAGATCTGAAAATTCAAACCCTGAAATGCTACAAACTATAAACTTGCTCTCATGCCCCTCCCCAGGTATTCTCTGATCTCAAGCACCATGAAAACATGAAAGAGCTTCTGAGGGGCAGATCATGGAGGAGGAAAACCACTGGAGACAATCATGTGCTACTGCGGGCAGGTGGGCTTAAGGAGAAAAGGAGACAAGTTTTCCCTGTAGAATAATGATGCTGAAAAATCATCACAATATTTCTTTAGCCTGTGAAGTTGATGTCTCTGTACTTTGAAGGAAATTTAGTTTCCATTGACA
Organism: Heterocephalus glaber; assembly: GCF_000247695.1. Next base: position 488,288 of record NW_004624959.1, on the reverse strand, counting down.
CTTGTTATTTTCACCCATTGTGCTTCCTTTTCTCTTCTGGACTCTAAAGAATTTTTCCAATAAGAGTTATTTTCTGGAGAGTGCTCAACTCTTATTTGCTCTTTCTTATAAGTTCTGCCATTCTGTTAGATTTCCTTCACTCAATTATTTATTCATAAACAGCTGAAAACCTATTATGCATTAGGTATCTTCTATTTTATTCAAGTTGAAGTTTTTTTCTGTTTTCACAAGGAGATACCACTTGCTCAGAACTTTATTCACTGCATGTTATTGGGATTATCATTTTACCTTACTGTTCACAATAGCATATGAACACTATAATTTTTTCTGATATTTAATAATTATTCTAATTTCCTTTTTTCAAATTACTGATCCGTTTACATATTGAGAAAAATATTGAATGATTATAGTTGCAGAGACTGTCTTGGCATTTTCTTTCTTTTTTCTCATATAATTCTTGGTACATTTTAGGTATACAATACATTTACATTTATCATTGTGTGCTTGTACCAGAACATGATGTATCTTAGTTCTTATTTTTTCCTGCATTACCTGTGTGCCCTTCACCCCCTCCACCCTTCCCTGTTTACATAGATTTTGTTTCCATTTATTTATTCCTTTCTCATAATTTTTCCTTTTCCTTCTTCCCTTTCCCCTTCCCATCCCACCACCCCTACACCTTTGTACCTTTTCCTATTTCAAATTATCAATTATTCATTTTAATCATTTTCATCCTTATTTACACTTTCAGTTTCTCACACTAGAGAAACTATTCTGTATTTACACGTGTGTCCTATTTATTTCACTTAAGAGTATGGCCTCAATATGGATCCATTTAGCTATAAATGTCTCTACTTTCTCATTCTTTATGGCTGAGTAGTACTCCATTTTATAAAAAAAACACATCTTCTTTATCCATTTTTCAGTTGATGGGCACATGGGCTGTTTCCAAGCTTTAGCTATTACAAACTGTGCCACTATAAACCTAGGTGCATGCATATTTCTGTAACATGATTCTTTAAATTCTTTGGGGAAGATACCCAGTATGGGAATAGCTGGGTCAAATGGGACCTGTAGTCCTAGTTCTTTGAGGTATCTCCATATGGATTTCCACCATGGTTGCACCATTCTGCACTCCCTCCAACAATAGAGAAGGGTTCCTTTCTCTCCACACCCCCACCAGCATTTGCTATTGGTTGATTTCTTGGTAGCAGCCATTCTTTGTGGGGTGAGGTGGAATCTCAGTGTTGTTTTCAT
>NW_004624959.1:445729-459693 GCF_000247695.1 Heterocephalus glaber | reverse complement strand
TTGGTTTATTTGATGTATAAGTACTACCAGGTCTAAGATTGTATTATCTGAAAATTAAATTAAAATTACTTGTTCATTTGAACACATTTTGTTAAGCCAGTTATCTCTCAGGAATTTTTCATCATTCTTGTGTTTTCTGATGTTTCTCTTTCAAGGTTATAAGAGGTCACTAGCCTTTGTTTGAACATAAATTATTTAGCATGTAATTCCTATCCTTCTTTATGCTAACTTAATTTGTATAAATCAGGCTAAAAAACATCCACATAAACTTATGACATAAATTCAAATGTGACATTAGTGAAAACTTCACTTGTCAGTAATTAAAAATAGTAAGTGATAAGTGGCATTTTAAACATTTTAAACTTTTTACAGGTTTTTTAATCACTCCATATATTATCACTTGTATATCTGCTATGTAATACTTTTGTCTATTTCTGGACTCTTGATTTGATAGAGCATGGTAATATGATGTAATGATTTCCTGATAATAAACCTTCTTATGTCTACTTGAGAACATTAGAAGCAGGGAAAGCCCAAGCTGAGGAAAGCCCAAGCTGAGGTCCAGACCCCTAATTCAAATGGGCAGATTTTTATATTAATCTTTCCTGATACATTAATTGAATTTCTCTTACTTCATATATATGAAGGAAATTGGGACATGCTATTGTATCATGCCACACTACATTTTAATTGGAAAATATCCAGAGCAGCTTAGTGTTGCAAATGAAATGACATAAACACAATTGAAAACTCACCATCAAAATTAAAAGTCATATGAAATAATTTAAACACACTTGCAATTGTAACACACCTCACATAATTCCCTACATTTAAAAAATGGGCAGAAAATTATCTACCTTCTATGGTTACTGCAAGGAAAGGTTTTGAATGTTATTTAATTTGCATCACTGTTCAGTCAAATTTAGTAACATATTTATCTGGGAATATTTTTAAATAACCAGATGCCCTGCCCTCAGATCAATTAAATCAGAATGTCTACATTTTAAGTTTTGGTGTTTTTTTTTCTTTTTTCTTTTTGGTACTGGGGATCGAACTCTGGTCCTTGTGCCTGTGCAGCAGGCAGCAAAACTACTGAGCTAAATCCTCGGCTACATTTTAAGTTTTTGTATAACTTTCTTTCACAGAGTGGAGAACCACTGTCCTAGAATATTTCTTGAAATTAAAAAAAAAATCCCGCTTAACATGTATTAATATATAGCTATTTAATTTGATAGTATTCATGTCTCAATATTTTTAGAGATCTGATCAATTACATGTGAATTTGAATTCTTAATATCTCTCTATAATCCCATTGTCTTGCTTATGTTTTCTCAAAGGAATCTGTTATCATGAATTTTGTGGGCAGATTTCCTGTCAATGTTCCCAAGCCAGCATTGATTTGTGAATTCACAAACAGTTTTCTTTAAAACTTACTTTAAAAGTACCTAAATTTCATCTGTGTAGTTTACAGTACAACATCTACTGCCTCTGAAATAAAGAAGGTTACATGGGCAGGTGGTTTAAAGTTTGTCTGTGAAGAGTACGCATCTACATCGAATGCCTTAACTGATGCAGAGCAAAACCCGAGAGACATGGAGCTCATTTAACTTGTAAATGTTATTGTGAAAATCTTTTCCAAATTCTTGTGCCTCTCTCCCTGTCACAGAAGAAAAATTTATGTGTAATATATTGGTTGGGTTACTTCTATGGTTTCCAACAAATAATGTACATAGAATTTTTAAAATTTTGTTTAAAATGTTTAAATGTCATTAATTATTAATTATATCTTATCATTCTTGAGATACACCTTCAAAACATTACTGAAATCTTCCCAGTAGTGATCTCTTTATGATAACATCCCAAGAAATGTCATCACCATACCACAGGGAGTAGCATTTCCATTTGGCTTTGGCAAAAGAGAATGTGCCCTGGGATGGAAGTAAGGAAATAAATATTTTATTCCTGTATCATTGACCTGCTATAGTATGCAGAATGCAGGCAGATCTCTTTCTCTGTGCTCCCACTGCCTGAGGAACATATGGAGAATAACATTCATCTCCACATAAGTGGAATTAAAGAAAATCTAGAAGTTAAGTATGTAGTCATTGTAAGTTTTTCTATTAAAATAGAGAATTTTACCATTATGCAAGTAGAAAGTTTACCAATAAATCCAATAAATTATGCTTAAATGCAATAGACCCTGGAATGATATGAAGTCCTAAATGTATCTGAGCTAGGAGTATACATATACACATCGCTTCTCCTGGTGTCTTTTTGTTTTAACCCATGAATACTTCTGCTGTGTTTTTGAATAATTTGCATATATGCAAGAAAGTGGATTATAGAGCCCACATGTCCCTGACATAGAAACAAACAAGAGCTATTTATCTTGTCTCAACTTCTATGGGTCATTTGTGAAAGGAATGATCATGCAAACAAGAACACACAAACCATCTCCATATCATGCTGATTAAGGACAGTTATTGTGTCTCAGGAAAGGTCCTTCCAATGTTTAACAAAGGTTTTTATTTTTATTTTTTGCTTAAATACTTTTATTGGTACATTTTAGGTATACAGTACGTTTACATTTATCATTGGGTGCTTGTACCTGTACATGATGTATCTTGGTTCTTATTTATTCCCCATTACCTGTGCACCCTTCACCCCTCCACCCTTTCCTCTTTACATAGACTTCATTTCCATTTTTCTCTTTTCTCATAATTTTTCCTTTCCATTCTTTCCTTTCTCCATCTCCTCCCACCACCCCTACCCCTTTGGACCTTCTACTATTTCAAAGTATCAATTATTAGTTATTAATCCTTTTTATCCTTATTTACACTCTCAGTTTCTCCCACTAGAGAAACTACTCGGTATTTAAACACGTGTGTCCTATTTGTTTCACTTTAGTTTTGATGCCTCTGCTTGCCAAAGTATAGAGAATCAGATGTAACATACAGCACAATATTTGTCTACAAACAGACATGGACAATTACACAAAGACAAAAAAAATCTCCTGCTACAGAAATATGAAAACAGTAACTCTTGGTTACAGGAAATGATTGTTTTGAAGATTACTATTATCGTTAATAGTAATGATAACTAAATTTCCTTTTGCTCTGATTTTATACACAGTAACCCCATACAGAACACTCTTTATCTCTATAATATTGAATGCATTTATTTTAAGCACAAATCAACAGTAATGATAATGCTGTCTTACAGAGATATTACATACCAGCCTGGCATCTCAGAAATAACATAAGAGTTAAAAATTTGAGTGAAAGACATTTCCAACACAATAAAACTTTCAATTGTTTTCCAATTTACAGAAAGATGTAAGCAGAGGTTTAGAGGTTTAAACACAGTTGCATCTGAGGTATATTTTTTTAGCTCACTCATCTCCTAAATGGAAATGGAATGAAGAGCTGACATGACCCCATTAAAGATTTTATGAAATAATTGTAAAAATGAAGAAGGATGTGGAAAGTTGCAAGACTATCCAACAGTGATATGAGTAGAGAAATCTATGATGAGTTTTCAAGTGTATACTCTTCCTGTGAAATATGCCTGTGACCTATGTATGTCCTTTCTATAGTGGATGCACCTGTGCTCTGTGATCAATCAGGAACCCCAGCCCCCCACCACACACACACCAAAGACCACGTTTATCAAGGGTTCTTTTCTACAAGTGACAGGGAAGTCATATGGCTATTTGGGTTATTGAGGATGTAAACTACTAGGAATTCCATGATATGGTGCCCCAGTTCTGTGATCAGACAGCCCAGTGAAAATGTGGCTTCATTCTTTACTAACATGATACTGTGTGTTAAATTAAGATGATGGGATCTTCAGTTTTCTTTAACGTGATAATAAGGTGGGTCCTTATAACCACAAGAAGAGTAAGCACATGAAATGAAACAAGTTACATAGAATATTTTATTCAGTACCTGAAGTTAGGAAGTCCTAAAAAATAGTTTATGATTCTATAGTTGATGACTTCATCTTACTTATCCTTATTATAACCATCATAATCCTTTTGGTGTTCAGACAAATCAGTTCAGTGGGACACATTTTTGGTTTTGGGGGGTGAAAAATTAATTCAAAATACAACCAAGGTGGGTAGGAAACAAATTCTGAATGAGATTTCTGATATCCACACTGCAACCAAGAATAGAAACCTCACTTCCCACATAACTAGAGAATGTGTTTCATATTAGTCTCCTATCTGGCTACTCACAACTGAATTGTTTGTGCTCATGATGAAAAAACAATTCTTGCAAGATTCTTGTCTATATTCTTGGGCTCCCTCTGCAGTTACTGATTTATGCTCCTTCTCTGCTGGATCATAAGCAGGGACTGTAGATCTGAAGACTTTCCCAGGTCTGGTTTCCAGTGAAGGCTCAGGTTCTGTCCTGTCCATAGGATGGATATGAATATGGTGTCAGATGAGATCATTCTCATGGACACAACCATGGAGGAGTAGACTCAGGCTGGAAACAACTGGACTGAAACCACCAGCTGAAGGGCTGAAGGCACAAACAGATTACTGACCCTAGAAGCTGAATGCACAGCACTCATAATTAGACAAATTGGTCAATGCCATCCCAATCACTAAGGAATTCCTAATATTAAGAGTAATAAGAGGAGAAAATGAATGTGTTTGATATATTTTTTGGTTCACTCACAACTCAGGTAAAGTTCTTGTGTGCTAGTAACCTCTGCAACCACTATCTGATTTTTACAGCTCTGTCTGTTTTCTTCTTTCCCTTTATAAAAACTTACCATTATGACCATTCTAGTAACACATTTCAGTGGTATTTATTAATTTGACAGTGTTGTAAAACTATCTATATCATACATATACCAAAAGTTTTCATTTACCAAATTCAAAATTTATACTGTTTTAAATTTCTCTCTTCATCATATTATAAAAGCCAGGCAAACAAAATCCAACATGAAAATAGTAACACTGCCATAATGGATAAATTTGAGTCATTTGTAGGAAAATAAAAGTACTTTGAGATAATGTTAAGTGAAAAATATCAAACATACAAGCTGGGAGGTTGCATGGTTTTTCTTATGTGAAAAACCACAAGAGAATGTCATTAGAGAACCAAAATAAAAGAAAGATAATAGGAAAGAGGGAAATAAATTTGTTTTCAAATGCTAAGGAAACCATGAAAGAAGAGTGGAAGGTTGGAAGGAAAAATAAGGGGAACAAAAAAGAATTAAGATGTGTTATGTACATTCACAAATTCCCCATGATGAATGTAATCAATATGTTTGCCAAATATATAATTTCAATTTTAAAAAATCATAAAGAATTAAAGGCATTAAATGATAAAAACAATATGAGCAAAGTAGTATATACAGACTATATATATTTTTTTCTTCTTAAATTCTTTTATTGGTACATTTTAGGTATACAACACATTTACATTTCTCTTTGGGAATTGTACCTTTACATCATGCATCTTGGTTCTTATTTTTTCCCCATTCCTAGCCCGCCCTTTACCCCCTCCACCCTTCCCTATTTACAAAGACTTTGTTCACACTTTTTCCATTTCTCTTAATTTTTCCTTTCCCTTCTTTCCTTTCCCCTGCCCCTCCCACTACCCTTATCCCTTTGTACCTTTTCTTCCTATTGTGCATTATCAATTATTTATTCTAATCATTGGTACATTTTAGGTGTACAATATAATGACATTCATCATTGGAAATTTGCACCTTTACATAATCTCTCTTGGTTCTTATTTTTCACCCTTGCCCAGCCCTCTGTTCAACCCCTCCATCCCTCCCTATTTACAAAGATTATGTTTCCATTTTTCCATTTTCTCATATTGATTCCATTCTCTTCTTTCCTTTCCCCTACCCCTCCCACTTTCCCTTCCCCTTTGCCCCTTTTCTTCCTATTTCACATTATCTATTATACACTTTAGACCTTATTTACACTTTCAGTTTCTCATACTAGAGAAACTATTTGGTATTTATACATGTGTGTCCTATTTATTTCACATAAGAGTATCGCCTCAATGTGCATCCATTTAGCTATGAATAGCTCTAGTTTCTCATTCTTTGTGGCTTAGTCATATGCCATGTCATTTTTTAAAAACCCACATTGTCTTTATCCAATCTCCAGTTGATGGGCAATTGGGCTGCCTCCAAGTTTTAGCTATTACAAATTGTGCTACTATGAACTTGGGTGCACATATAGCTCTGTGGTATGATTCTTTTAATTATTTGGGGAAGATGCCCAGCAGGGGAATAGTTGGGTCAAATGGGACTTCCAGTCCTAGTTCATTGAGGTATCTCCATACTGATTTCCACAGTGGTTTCACCAGTCTACACTCCCACCAGCAGTAGAGCAGGGTTCCTCTTTCACCACAGCCCCATCAGCATTTGTTATTGGTTGATTTCATGATAGCAGCCATTCTTTCTGGAATGAGGTGGAATCTCAGCATTGTTTTCATTTGCATCCCTCAAATGACCAGTGATTTTGAACATTTTTTCGGGCATTTATTTGCTATTTCTACTTCTTTGTCTGAGAAATGTCTATTCATTGCAGATGCCCATTTTCAGGTTGTGTCTTTAAATTTGGGAGGTCTTATCTTTTTATGTTCTTTATAGATTTGCGATATTAGACCTTTGTCTGAGGAACAGTGGGTGGAGATTTTTTTCCCACATTGTGGGTTGTCTCATCACACTGTTGGTGGTTTCTCTTGCTGTGCAGAAGCTTTTTAATAAGAAGAGGTCCCACTTGATGATTGTTTGTGCTAGTTCATGGGCAACTGGGGTTTTGTTCATAAAATCTTTTCCTATACCAATGCCTTCAAGAGTTCTACCTAACCTCTTTTCCAGCTGATTCAGCATTTCTATTTTAATATTTAGATCTTTAATCCATTTTGATTTTAGTTTAGTGCATGGCGAGAGATATAGGCCTAGTTTTAATCTGTGGGAAGTTGAAGGCCAATTTTTCCAGCACCACTTATTAAAGAGGCTATCTTTCCTCCAGTAAGGGCGTTTGGCTCCTTTATTGAAGATGAGATGGCTGAGTGTGTCTAGCATTGTTTCTGCATCTTCTAATCTGTTCCACTGGTTCTCAAGTCTGTTTCTTTGCCAGTAGCATGCTGTTTTTTATCATAGTAGCTTTGTAGTATATTTTCAAGTTGGTGATTGTGATACCCCCAGCCATGTCTCTGTTACCTAGAATTGCTTTTGCTATTCTGGGTCTCTTGTTGTTCCAAATGAATTTTTGGATTGTTTTCTCAAGGTCCATGAAGCATGCTACTGGGATCTCAATTGGAATTGCATTAAATCTGTATAGCAGTTTTGGAAGTATGGCCATTTTCACTATATTGATCCTTCCTACCCAGGAGCAGGGGATGTCTCTCCATTTTCTGATATCATCTTCAATCTCTCTTTTCAGAGTTCTGCAGTTTTCAGAGATGAGGTCTTTGATTTCTTTTGTTAGGTTTATTCCTAGGTATTTCAGGTTTTTAGATGCTATTGTGAAAGGAATTATTTGCCGTATTTCTTTCTCAGTGATACTGACTACATTGCTGCTTCCAAAGCACATGAGGAATGGATACTTAAGAGTGAACTCTTATTCTATAGAGACTCTGAGATGATAAAAAAAAAAAACTTCTGTGTATCTCAGGCTACAGAAGAAGAGACTGAAAATACAGATGGCCACAGAATATATCACTGAGGCTAACACAGGCTTTGGAAATAATATATATATATATATGAAGAATAATAATCAAGTGGTGATTTTAATACAGAATTCAATCATTATAAGAATAACCAATTTATTGACGAGTACAATCACAATCTCTTGTCTAAGATCAGTAGAGCACAAGAGAGAATAAGATATCAAAGAAAATGTCAGTAGAAAATTACACCCTCTCCAGCAACTGGACCGAAGACACCTGGAAAACAATAATTCAAGGAGTAGAAAAGGAAGAAGAGAGCCAGTAATCAAGAAAGAGAAGAAAAGAAAGCTTGTGATCATGGAGAAATTGAAGCTAATGAAGAGAGTTGAATAAATCAGGCTCACAAATACATGGCTTAACCTTTTCCACCTTATTCACTATGAAATGTAAAATATTAAATTGATTCAGGACATGTGAGCAGCCAGGACAGAATAACTACATAGACTGACAGAAGAAGCCTCACAGAACCACTTCTGCAAGTGGCAAGAAAGAGGGATAAATGTGTTCAAAACAAACAGGAGTATTTTGAGGCATATTAAATGTGTTTTCTATTTCAGTAATTTTAATTTAAATATTCACCCTGAGTTTTGTTCATATCTTATTTTTATTTTCTGATAATCATCCTATGAATTGAGAGTTGATGACTTTATCACAAAGGAAGGTTCTAAACCAGGGTTTGAATCCCAATATTCTTAAATCTAGTAAATAATTTTTGTAAAGTTAAGTCTATTATTTTCATATAATTTCCTGTGGTAAAATATAAATAATAACAATTGCCATTCTGAATTAAGATAAGTGCATAGTTCAATGTCATTTATTACATTCTCAATACTATGAAACTTTCACCATCATTTCCAGAAATTTTCCCTCTTCACACACTGTCGATTTGTACTTATTTTGAAAATCCTTATCCATACTCATTACTATATATATAGTATACCTACAGTATTTATATATATATATATATATATATATATATATATGTTTACTTTATATATAGAGTCCTGTTAAAGGACTCTAAATTTTATCATAAGAGTAAAATAAAATGTAATATGTGAAGACTTCTATGTAGCTGGGATACTAATTATTACTGACTTTTTTGTATGTTAAATTCATTTACATTCTCCAAGTCTACTTGGTTATTAAAGGGCAAAACTTAGGGAAATATTTACTATGTTGGCATCCTCAAGTAAAATTGTTTAAAATGATAGAATTTTCCCAACTTATGTCTATGTTATCTTTATTGTATTATGATAGCTAGACATATCTAAACATTATGTAGTCTGTGCAGTATCTTTCTAATGATAAAAGATTGGACAATAGTCATTTATAAAATACAACTGTAAACAAGTGTGTTCTACTTGGACACTTTAATTTTTTTCAAATAACAAATTAATTGATTTATTTATGCCATTTATATTTTATAATATGATAAAGGTAACAGATTATTCATAAATTAAATAAACATTTAAAGGTATTTTAGAAATAATAAAGAGAATGTAATGGCCCCAGTATAATAATGTCATCATGAAGTTATCCTAAAATGCTGTGTTTCCTCTTGGATATTTTATTTTTTGTTGTCCTGGTAAAGCTTTGTAATTGTTACCTGTTAACTTTCTCTAAGAATATGACTTCTAAAAACAACATTAGTAGAGTTAGATGATATGCCATCATCTACAGATCAGATAGAATATGATACTGACTCCTCATAATAATACTCCTAATCCTGACCATGATTAATCAAAGAAGTATATATTCTCTGGTCATACTATATATTTCAAATTTTCCAATATACTGAAACTATTATAGTAGGATTAAGACATACTTCTCCCATTCAAGACTGTTCTAAGTGACCTTCTGGGTACTGAAAATGCAGGCTTAGAGACCAAACTTAAGAAAGAGGGCACTAAGATAGCCAGCATTTTGGCTCTTGGCCTAGATGGGCAGTCAAATCTCAAGACATGACAACATCCCTCAGAATATAATCTGCAACTGTGGTGAGTCATTGAAAACCCAACAAAAGTGATGGTTGAACCACAGAGAACATGAGTTATGTGTGCATTTTTGCCAAAAAGAGAGTCACTAGAAAGGGGATTGTTACCATGCTTTTTAGGAAATCCATACAGTCAAGCAGGATTATGATGCATTCTGGCAGGTGACATAATGGCAGAGGAAAAAATAGAGGATCTAAGACATCACACAGGGCCCCAAATGTAACCCCTCAAAATCCTTAACTGACCTCCTTGCACAGGTGTGTGCAAATACATTAATTTTTTGACAGTGTCTTACTTTGACTTGGTGTAAACACCCAACAGCAAAGCATAACTGGAAATGTGGAGCAATAGCATTATAAAATCAGAGAAAACTAGGCTAAATTTAAAAAGGAGCTCCAAACAATATACCATCCACTACTGGCAGTCTCCAGCTGAACTTATAACATCTTAAGCAAAAACCAGAAGAAGTCGTGATTCCCAGACCACTATCTATCCCCAAAATGTGACCTTATACCTGCCTTAGTGAATTGTCTTTATGTTATTTTTATGTAGCTTTACATTAACTCTCAGGTGAAGATTTGGCTTCTTGTATAGGTCTGCCTAGAAGTTTGAAAATTACAATATAAATATAAGTGACATCCTAAGCTTTATTACTTTTGTGGCATAAACTTTCTGATATCTACTCCAGACTATGTTTATATTATAAGAGGCTAATCACAATAAAAATATCCTCAGAGATACAGAATAGAGGACTGGTCTCATGTTCTGAGACTTTAGTAAAATTTTTGATGGTCCATTGCTCACATAGAAATATACATATATGTATTTGCTGTATTATTTTGCCATTAAAATAAGAGGAGATTGGGTCTTTTATTAAACAAACAAGGAGAAGTACGTATACTATGACTCTATCTGTCGTACTTGGGTAAACATGCCAAATCATATAGAAGTAAAATGCTGCCTCATATTGTCTGAATTCTACAACATTTTGTGAACCACTATTCACCAATATTCTAAGTTAATTTTTTACTCTTTCTGATTGAACTTGGCTAAAAAATGAAGTTGAAAACTCATTGACACACTAATGTGCTTCTCTTCTTTCCAGGACATTAAAGGATGTTGGTTTATCAAACAACAAAACCTGTCTTTGTTCATCTCCTTTATGTCAGTCAGAATGAGACCTTTTTTCCCTAATTTGGCAAGAGCAGTGCCCCCCAACCTACTCAGCTTGAAGCAGCCATAGGAAGATGAAACTTCAGCACCTCCACATACATTAGGAAGGACAAGTCAAAGACTGGGAAAATGAAATAAGATAGGAATGGAGAAATAAAGATAGATAGAAGAGAAGGAAATTCATAATTTAAAAATTATACTATAAAGAATATTGCCACTACAGGACACAAAGTTAACTAAAAGTTATGCATATCAGTATTCTCTAGCTTTATTTTTGGTTATTGTGTTAAGATATATGTACCCAATTTACCATTTTCACCATTTTTGTGCACAGCTCGGTAACATTAACTACAATTTTGTTTTTGCACATCCATCTCCAAATATTTTACCATACAAATGAATTTTGCCCATATAAAGAACCTTAGTTCCAACATTTCCCAATCAATCATGATTATGTTATGAAACATGATTAATTACACAAATCAAACTTCTGAAATATAGCCAAGGAGTCAGTATTTGCAGATGAATTTTGATCTTCTGCTTTACTGCATTTTCCAAACTACATTCCAAACAGATGCCAGAAGTCCTGGGATTAGACTCTCTAACAGCAGAGCCTCTGCAGGGAGCTAAGAATGTCCCTCTTCTTTAAGCTTAGATGAAGTGATTCAGCATAGTGGTGACCACAGAGAACCTCTATGAGGCCACTTTGCCCTTGCTAGGAGAACATGACACAGCTGAACCAAGGATACATTTGAGAGACTGTTCCATAAAATAAGCAAACAACTGACAGATGAGAACCACAGGTCGAAAATCTTTTGTCCATCCTTCATGAGGGGATTTTTAGAAGAAAGGAAATAATATTATAGTAAAAAAATAGTCCCTGACATGGGAGCAAAGCCACCATATAGGGCTATGGTTATGGTTAAAGTATCATAACTTGAAAGGTTAAGGAGTTGAGAAGAAATTAGCACTTTTCACATCTTTGAAACTGGTAAGTTGAAAAAGGATTATGTTGTGCAGCTGGGAGTCCAGAAGGCCAACAAAGACCGAGAGCAAAACTAACAAGACACAGAGGTGAGGGTTCATAATGGTTGCATAATGCAGAGGGTGGCAGATGGCCACAAACTGGTCATAGGCCATCACTATCAGAAACATGCTGCCCATATATACAAATAGGATGAAAAAAAGACATCTGGATCAGGCAGCCCACATAAAAGATGACTATATTGAGAGTCAAGATGCCCAAAATCAATTTTGGAACTGTAGAATAGATTAAACAGATGTCAACACAAGACAGGTTGGAGAGGAAGAAGTACATGAGGGTGTGGAAATGGGAGTCAGAGCTGACAGCCAAGATGGTGAGCAGGTTCCCAAGGACCATGTCCAGGTACATGGACAGGAACAGTCTAAAGAGGATGGGCCTCATGTTTGGATCCTCTGAGAGCACATGAGATGAAATTCTGAGACTCTCATTAGATTATGTGCTCCCATAGTACTTGACCACTTTTTCAAAACAAAAATTCATTGGAAAAACGAAATCAAAATCAGCACCAAAACTCAGTATATTTTAAGAATTCAAGTATTCACAAGCAAAGTTGTACTTCATGAGGTCCATAACCTTCAGCAGTGTTGCCCTATTGTGACAAACTCCACAATCAAGGACTCAGTGTTGGGTGGTTTGTTTTCTACCTCCTCTGTACACTCCTAGCTTACAGATACTCTACTACACAGTGTAAGCAGACCAAGGACAAACAGTTCAGAAATCCATGATCCCAGTAAAGTACCACCAACATTTTTAAAATAAAATTATAGGGAGTAGTTAAGACATACTCATTTAAGCAAATATAATTTTATTAGAATAAAATTTTGAAACACTTAATTTTTTACTATTTTATTCTCACAAAATGGTACAAACTCCTTTGACTTAGAGTACGTACAAATACTATAAATTCCAGAACTGCAATATTTGATGATTAAATTTAAATTAATCCTTTTTAAAATTAACTTTATTGGTACATTTTAGGTATACAGTATGATCACATTCATAACTAGGAATTTGTAGCTGTACATGATATATCTTAATTCTTGTTTCTTCCCCTTCTCCTTCCCTCCACCACTCCATTCCTCCATATTTACAAAAGTTGGTAAATACATTTTTACATTTACTCCTCCTTTTCTTATATTTTTTCTATCCCATCTCAGATCACATTGTGTTTAGACATTTACTTCAGAGAATTTTTCATCATTTTAGGTCTTCTGTTATTTATTTTTTAAGGATGTAAGAGCTCTCTCCACCTTGGTTTTTATATAAACTATTTGATGAACTTGAGTGCATCAAATTTCTTTGGTGAATTTGAGTTTCCCTTGTCTTTAGTGAATTCAAATTTGTATATAGTAGGTTTAACTATGTACAAATACTCTGAGGACATACTGACCACAAACATAGCATTAGTGCACACTGAAACTGTCAATAAATAAAAATAACAAATGATAAGAAGTATCTTTGAGTCCTGCTGCTAACGGCCAAGAGGTAGGGGCTTCTGAGCTACCATCCCACTGCTCCTGGTCCAGAGGAAGGGGCTTCCCAGTCACCGTCTGTCCCGCTGCTCCCAGACCAGAGGAAAGGGCTTTTGGACCACCTTCTGTTGCAATGCTCCTGTCGCAGAGGAAGGGGCGTCTGAGCCACCATCCCACTGCTCCTGATCCAGAGGAAGAGGCTTCCTGGTCACCATCCCTCTTGCTGTTCCCAGCCCACAGGAAAGGGCTCTTGGGCCACCATCCCTACCACTGCTCCTGGCCCATGTCCCACCTCACCCAGCTCAGAGGAGGTAATCCATGCAGGCACTAACAGGCCCACACCCCAGTCAAAATGAGAAAACATATAAATAAGTCTCAAAACCAGACTTCCAGATCACCTACAGCAACCACAAAGGAAATGAGATAGAACATTCTGATACTCAACCACCTGGACCCACTGAACTGGCAACAAAAGGGGATCTGGAAAAAACGAAATCAGAAATAATTTCTCAGATAACAGGAGAAATTGTGCTCCTGGTGCAAGACATGATTAGTAAATCTAGAGAGG
>NW_004624959.1:418481-432293 GCF_000247695.1 Heterocephalus glaber | reverse complement strand
GTCACTAATTGCAATCTTATCTTCTATATCTGAAATTCTATCCTCACATTGGTTCATTCTGCTGCACAGACTTTTGATGGAGTTTTTAATCTCCTGGAAATCTGTTTTCATCTGTTTTATGGATTCCATTTGTTTCCTATATTGGGATTCCTTCATGTTCCTCAGATCCTCTATTTTTTTAATCTGTGTCCTCTCTATATTTATTAATCATGTCTTTCACTATGAGCACAATCTTTGCTGTTATCTTAGTTATTATTTCTCTTTTCATTTTCCCCAAATCCTCTTTCATTGCCAGTTCAGAGAGTCCAGGTGGTTGAGTATCAGATCGTTCCTTCTCGTTTTCCTTTGGGCTTGCTGTAGGAGACCTGGAAGTATGTTTTTGAGGCATATTTACATGTCTTCTCATTTCCATGGGGGGTGGGTGCTTCTGGCACAGCGTGGCTCACCTTCTCTGCCCTAGGAACATGGAATGGCAGCGGGGGAGCTTCCTTCTGGGTGCTGGGACTGGCTCAGCTTCTCTGCCCTAGGAGTGTGGAATGGCAGTTGGGAAGTCTCCTCCTAGGTTTTTGGTGGGTTGTTTTTTTGAGACAGGGTCTTAATATATTGTTTATGCTGGCCTTGAACTCCCTATGTAGCCCAGGCTGCCATCAAACTTGAGGTGATCCTCCTATCTCAGCCTTCTTAATGCCCTGTTAACTCAATTTTAGGACTTCTGAAATGTAATGGAAGTTGATGAAAAATTAGAAAATGAATGTCCACAAATGGAATGGGGTTCTGCCTCTACTCAGCAGGAATCTCAAGTGTACTTTTCACATTGTTAATTTCTTCCTTTTACAAAATATCCTGAGCCCGGCAAGATGGTGCATACCTGAAATCTTAGCATTCAAGAGCGGGCAGGGGAATCACCTTGAGCTAACTGGCAACCTGGGATACCTAGTGTGTTGAAAGCCAGCCTGAAATACATGAAAGAAACTGTCTAAAAAGTCCTCCACTTTTATTTCCATAGATCATTGTAGTAATACTTACATAACTAAATGTATAATTTTATCCAGGTTTAAGCACATTTTAGTAATATTATTTATATTATCTTTTTTTGTACAACCAAAAACATTACCCATCTTTCATCTCCCCAACTGAAAATTTTCAGCCACATAAATAAAACCTAAATTTCATCAACCCCCAATCAGCCATGATTCTCATGTAAATCACAAAAAAGAAATTGAAGAAATCAGCCTTCTGAGATTATATGAGAAATGATATAGTGTTCACAGGTGAGTTAGAGGTATTCAATATCACTGCATTTTCAAAAATGACATCCCAAATGGATACCAAATAACCTAAGATTGGACTCTACAACAGTGGAGCCTCTTCAGGGCGCTACTTATGGCCCTTCTCCTCATGTGTAGATGAAGGGATTCAGCATAGGGGTGTACACAGTGTACATCAACGTGGCCACCATTCCCTTTTGGAAAAATATGACACAGATGAACCAAGGTACACTCCAATACCACTCCCATAAGATAAACAAACTGACAGGTGAGAACTACAGGTAGAGAAGGCTTTGTAACTCACCACCTGATGCAGGTATTTTTAGAATGGAGAAAACAATTTTACAGTAAGAAAAAAGGATCCCTAACATGGGGGGAAAAGCCTAACATGTTACCAATCAAATATGTGACAAAGGTTTTTATCAAGGTATCACAACATGAAAGGTTAAACAGTTAAGTAGGATGACAGGAGAAATTAGCAATTTACACATCCTTGAAGCAAGTAAATTGAAAGGCAGTTACATTTTGTAGGTGGGAGTCCAAAAGGGAGATAAAGACACACACCAAAAGTAGTAAGATACAGAGGTGAGGATTCATAATGACTGCATAGTACAGAGGGTGGCAGATGGCCAGAAACTAGTCATAGGCCATCACAGTCAGAAACATGTCACCCATACATCCAAACATTGAAACAAAAGACACCTGGGTGAGGCAGCCCACGTAGGAGATGACCCTACTGTGAGCTAGGATGTTCACAATCACCTTTGGGGCCATGGTAGAGGTGAAATAGATGTAAGCCAAAGACAAGTTGGAAAGGAAGAAGTAAATGGGCGTATGGAGGTGGGAGTGAGAGATGATGGTCAGGATCATGAGCAGGTTCCCAAACACTGTTACTAGGTAGATGAACATGAACAGTCCAAAGAGGACGGGCTAAAGATTTGGATCCTATGAGGAAACAGAGAGATAGAATTCAAAGATGTATGTTATGTTATGTGTTTCCATAGTGCTTGAACATGTTTTCAAAAATTCATTGGAAAAAATGAAATGAATAAATAGGACACAAGATGCTGTCTGTTATAAATTCAATTATTCACAGGCAAAATATACCCACATGATGTCTATAAACCTTAAAACATAGTGATTCATTATGATAAATCCCATTCTGAGGAGCTCTTTCTTTATTGGATTATTTGTCATCCACCTCTCTCTGAGCACTCTCACTTTATAGACACTCTAGTGGCAAGGTGAGAACTGTTGATGTGAGAAATTTATGACCCCAGTGTAATATACTAAACACTTTAAAAAATAAGAATATATGACTGTTTTTAAACTATTCTTTTTATGTCTATGAAAAATAAACAAAATTTTGTATCAAAATATTTAGAGAATAACCATAGTTAATACACGGTGAACCACAGTCTTAAAAGAAGGTCACAAATATTACTCAGAGTACAATTCATAGAGAAAAAGGACTCTCCCTTACAAAAGAAAACACATAGATCATAGCACAAAATTTTGTTTTCAATATACTGAGAGAAACCAGTAGTATAAATGAAACAAATTAGGATATGTACTCAAATATTTTTGAAATAATTAGAGAATTTGGAAAATAATTTGCACTTCTCTCTACTTCTTTTCCTTCTCTATCTTCTCTTTTGCTCTTTATTTATATAGGTATTCAATTTTCTTGTTGCTATGCACCAAACATATTTCTATTTTTCTACCTGTATATTGAAATATCTAATAGTTTATTAATAATTATATATTTCATATTTATTAATGAAGAGGAAATCATATTTTAATAATGATTTTTGTCTCAATATTTTTATGGTATATTTTTACTTCATGAGAAAAAGAGGAATCAAGATATAACATGTACAGGTACAAATTCCCTGTGATGAATATGATCATTATGTATATTTAAATTGTACCAATAAAATTAAAAATAAAAACTTTTTTGAAAAGGTAATACAAAAATTAGTTTCACAATGTAAAAGACCCAATGAAAATTGGGCAAATGAAATGAATAGACACTACTTAGAAATAGAAAAATTGTATAACAAGAATATATGATTCTACTGAAGGAATAATAAACTTTTAAATTTAATAATAAACTTTTAAATTTACCTCATTTTATTTTTTGAAAATTGGACAATTTCTCTTAACCTCTGAATGTCTATAATCACTGTAACATTGAGGGAGTCATGATTCAAATATTCAATTACAGTTAATAGTTCATAATCAAAATGCATAGTATTGAGCCAGTTATTTCCCAGGAAGTTTTCAACATTTTTTGGTTTTATTTCCATCTTTCAAGAATGTAAGTGCTCACTCAGGGTTTGTTATGTACACCTCTCATAATATCTAACTTCTTACTTTCCTATACTGAGTGTAAATTGGTCTAAAGTTAGTCCTAATATGTGCACATAATCTTATGACACAATAACTATGAATGTGACATTAGTGAATACCATACCTGTCAGTGATTAAAATAATAAATTATAAGAAGAACATCTGGGATTTTACATTTTATACAGGCTTATTTTACTCCATAAAATATCACTAAAATATCTCCTATGTAGGATAACTGTTTGCTCTTTTTAAAATTCTATGTTCTATAGTAGCATGGAATCATTGTTTCTATGATACTAAACCCTCAGACATCCAGTGGCAAACCTTAGAAACCAGGAAAGTCTAAAGTCTCAAATTATTTCAAGTCTTGTTAACACTGATTGACAGATTTTTCATATCAATCTTTCCTGATATATTATTTCATTTGTTATTTTAGCTACATGAAGGAAATTGGGATACTTTGTATTGTTACCCCCTTATAATTTGGAAATGTACAAAAAAGTACACAAAATTATATTACACTCCTGAAAACTCATGTACAAAAAATTATATATAATATAGTTTTAAAAATCTGTAAGTAAAGTAATTGACCCTCATCTATAAAATGAGAATAACATTTACCAACCAACATAAGGTTGCTGTGTGAAATTTTTGAAAATATTTAATTTTCATCATTAGCAATCCATATATAGACAGATGATAGCAGAAAAAGCATTTGACAAAATCCAACACACATTCATGATAAAAATGAAACCCTACAGAAAATTGGCATAGATGGTCTCAACCTTAACCTGATAAAAGCCATCTATGAAAAACCAACAGCCAATACAACATTAAATGGTCAAAAACTGAAATCCTTCACACTAAAATCAGGAACCTGACAAGGATGTCCACTATTAAAACTCTTGTTCAATTTAGTTCTGAAATATTAGCCACAGCAGTTAGAGAAGTAAAAGAAATAGATAATTTTTAAATACTCAGACACTCTAGACTCAGACCAATCACCCTTTAATCAGATTTTGAGATTTTGTTTAATTTCTTACCCCAGGTTTTGGAACTACTTAGAGTAGTTTCTTGCATTCAAAAATTGCTTCATCCATATTACCTCTCTAATAGCATATCAATATTTATTGATAGTAACATAATAACTAGTTTTTAGAGACTGATAGTTACCTATGAAATTTGAATTGTTGCCATATCTCTATAATTCCATTCTCTTGTTAAGCCATCCTCAAAGATATTTGTTCTCATGAATTTCATGTATATATTTTCCTGTCAAGGTATTTAGGTCAGCATTGGTTTGGGAGTTGATAGTTTTCTTTCAAAATTACCCAAAATCGCCTTAAGCTCATATAAAGAAAGAAAGTAGGCTACATATACAAAACATTTTAAGTCTTCTTGAAATAATGCAAATGATTACCTGGAGAGTCTTCATTTCAATTGTAAGTTTATTGATATGACAATTTTTTGAAATACTTGTGCATCTTTCCCTAACATTCAAGTGAAAATCTTTATGAAAATACTGGTGGGAGGTACTTCTCTGATTTCTAACAAATAATGCATGTAAAATTTTGCATTTTTTCCAAACAAGTCAGTCATTATCACTTACATCAATTTATTCTTGAGAAATGTCTTCAAAATATCCCTGAAATCTGTCCAGCAATGATCTTTTTGAGATAAGACACAAAGAAATTTCATCATCATTTAGAGAAGAACATGAACTTTTTTGCTCCAGTGTAGGATAATTCTTCTTGAGGGTGTGTGTGTGAGCATTTAGTCCTGCATCACTGACCCGCTGCCATATGAAGATTGGATGTGAATGTCTCCCTATGTCTCCCTCCCCTCTGTGCTCACACTGTTTAAAGAAAATAAGGAGAATATCACCCATCTTCACATGTGCAGCAACTAAAGAATATTTGAAAATTAAGAATATAGTCAATATGAGTTTTTGTTTTTAAAATAAGGGCTTCCTTGCTTATCCAAGGTGAAAAGTGTTGTGAAATACATTTAACTGCATTCAAAAGGTTCTGGAACCTGGACTTATATGAAGCTCTGTAACATGCATTCACCTGAGGCATGCATTCACCTGTTCCTTCTATTTGTACCCTTTTTAAAAAAATAAAACCATTTGTGTCTCTGCCATGTTTTTGACTCATGGATATAGATGCAAGTAAATGGATTACTGGGTCCATGTGTCCAAGACACAGACACAGACAAGAGCTATCTTTATAGTCTCTACAGTACAGAATATTCAAGGAAGGAAGGAACATTCAGAGAGGAAGTTACCAAGCAAGTTTATGTCACGCTGAGTAAGGACAATTATTGTGACTCAAGCAAGAATCTTCATAATGTTTGACAGAGGTTTTTATTTCTGATGCCTCCTCTGTGCCAAGCAAGCTTTGGGGAATCAGGTGTAAAAGACAGCATATCATTCCTCTGCAAACTTTGTATGTATATAATTACACAAAGAGAAAATTAAAATATTCTACTTCACAAGAAATAAAACAGTAACTTGGATATGGAATAACATTGTAAGCACTCAAAATGACAGGAAGACAAAAACCAATGAAACTAAATGAGCTTCATCAAACACATTGCTCAGTGCCTGGATTCCAGGAAGCCCTCAGTACCAGTTCATTATGCTGCACTCACTGTCCTCCTCCTCTACATCCTCATTACTGTCCTTTCACAGTGCTTAGGATACACTGCAGGAGGACACATTTTCCTCTACAATGGATGAGACATCAATGGGAAGAAGAAACAGGGTGTATAGGAAGCAAATTTGACATAATCATTCTGCTTTCCCCACTACAACCAACAACACACAATTTTTATTTCTCATTACTAAAAGGTTTCATATCTGTACCTTCCCATCTGTCTACTCAACTATTATTTTGTCTTCATGGTAAGGAAACTATAATTTCAAGGAGCCTTCCTAGGTTCATGAGGTCCCTCTGCACTTACTAGATGATACCATTTCTCTGCTGGATCACATTCAAGAAAAGAGCATCAAATGATTCTACTATGTCTGCCACCCAATGAAGACTCAGGCTCTGATTTCAGGATTCAATTACTGCATACTGATAGCAGCTTCCCAGTGCAGACAACCACGGGAAGTTCAGACACAAGCATGGGACTCACTGGACAGCAGTCATCAAACTGAAGGCATTGAGGCACAAGCTGTTGACAACTATATGACTGTGGAGGTTCAATACATGGAGTCCATAATTAGCCAGATTGGTCCCTGGCATCCCAAGCTGTAAGGACTTCCCAACACTAAAGGAAAACAGAGAGAAAAGGAAAACAAGTGTCCATAAGAGGTTTTGGGCTTTTCTGTACTCAGGTAAACTGGTGTGTTCTAATCATTTCTCTCATTAATGTATAATTTTAAATGTTCATCTGCTTTACTTCCTTGTTGAATAAAAATCAACATAAAATAGCTTACAATTTTAACCACATTAACTACACACCTCCATGACTTTAATTACATTCACATTGTTGTGAAATACTCAACATATTTCATCTTCAGGAATTTTTATTTTCCAAAATGAAAATTTATAATCAATTTTTAAATCCCTAATTCATGCCACTAGTATTACACTATTAAAATTATGAGAAATTAAAGCCATTAAAGTACAGTGGTAACATTACTAGGCAGGCAGGACTTACAATTCTAGGTGTTTTGTTATTTGGCTTTTTCCAACTATATTCCAATGGCTGTCATCAGACCTGAGATTAGACTATTCTGATGTGGAATTTCCCCAGGGTACTTACAATGTCCCTGTCCTTCAGGCTGTAGGGGAATTCAGCACAGGGGAGGTCATAATATACAACACTGAGGCTACTGAATTGTTTCTAGGCAAATGATATATTGGAGTCAATATATACTCAAAATACCTGTTTAATTAAGCAAACTCCTGATAATTTGGCTCCATAAGAAGATGATGATAGGACTTTCAGACTGCAAAAAAATTTTTATAGTATGACAAAAAGATCTGTAAGATCATGGTTAAAAATATGGCACCATCCATATATTTCACTGTTACTGGTGAAGATTTCCAACCATGAAAGATTAAGGAGGTAGGCAAGGCTATATAAGAAATTATCAATTTTCACATTCTTGAGGGAGATAAATCATAAGACAATACAGTTATGCAGATGATAATGCAAAAAGCTAAGCAAAAATAAAAACCTAAACTTAGGAACCATGAAGGAAGGGTTTGTGATAGCTGAGTCAGTTAATGGGTCATGGATAGCTACAATCTGATTATCAGCCATCACATGCAACACATGTAATCCAAGCACCCAAAACTGAGAAAAGGAGACCTCTGTGTTATGCAGCCTGCATAGAATCTAAACTCGTTTTGAGTTTCAATGTCCAAAATCATCACTATGGAGGGAGCATGGTGGAGACAAAAGTGATGTCAGTCAAAGAAATTTAAAGAGAAGGACATGAGGGTGTGGAGGTGGGAGTCAGAATTGACAGCCAGAATCCTGAGAAGGTTTCTGAGCACAATGGTCAAATACATGCAATAATCTGAAGAGGAAGACTTGCAGAACTACATATATTCTAAAACTTCTGGGAGATGGAATTCTAAGGCAAATATTACATTTCTGCTTCCATATTCTTCTATATATTTTTTAAAAACAAAAGAGATTTGGAAAAAGAGAAATAAGTAAACAGGTATCAAGTATGCTGTGTGTGTTCTGAATCAACTACTCACTAATAAAATATGCACATTTGATGTCAATGAACCTGCAACAATCTTTCATTTCTGACAAATCTCATTTCTTTCAATCCTGGTTTCTAGTTGACCATAAACTTCTATATACACCTACTATACACACCTTCTATACATACCTATTCATCTGAACAATTAAAATACCAGAATATTAGAGATAATATATTCATGACCTCAGTAAAATAAACCTCACTCTTTTAGAACAAAAAGACAAAAAGAATAAGAAATCTACCTCTAACTCTAAAAAAAAACACAAAGAAAATTAGGAAGCAAGGAAATACATCTTATATTATTCTAAAGAAATAGTACAAATTCCCTTGATTTAAACTGTTCATAAACTCTTTGTAGGAGATTGTACTGCATTGTATGAACAATAATTCATCTCGATGGTTCATGATAAGAAAATATCTTTATATGCTAGTTATCACTCAGGAAATTTTCATAATATTAGTTTCTTATGATTTCCTCTATGAAGGCTTAAGTGTTCAACCAAATATACTTTTAAAAATATAGTGGTTCTGATAGCCTTTATGAACTCTGATTTTATTAAATGCCTTTTAGTTAAATATATGTTCTAATATGACATCATTGTCCAGAAGTGTAGCACAAGTTCATACTGTAATAGTAGCTAAAAAATAATAAAATGTTATGAAAAAATTATGATATTTTAATTTTGTTTTAGCAGATTTGTAATAAACCCAATCACCACCCAAATATCATGAGATGATCTGTTTTCACATTTTCATACTTTTTCTAAATTCTATAGTGATCTGTAAAAATTCTTTCTTTATTTTTCTAAAACTTAAGCTTTTTCTTTTATATTTAAGGATTTAGCACCAGTGTGAAGACAGAAGCCAAGATTTGAGTACTACTCTCCTTATCTGTAGTTAATGGATTTTTGTTTTTTTAAAATTAATTTTATTGATACATTTTAGGCATACAATATAATGACATTCATTTTCGGAAATTTGCACCTTTACACAATTTCTCTTGGTTCTTATTTTTCCCCATTCCCCTGCCCTCTCTTCTACCCCTGTATTCCTCCTAATTTACAAAGACTTTTTTTCCATTTTTTCATTTTCTTATATTAATTCCATTCCCTTCTTTCCTTTCCCCTTCCCCTCCCACTTTCCCTTCCCCTTTGCCCCTTTCCTTCCTATTTCACCTTATCTGTTATACAATTTAATCCTTACTTATACTTTTAGTTTCTCACACTAGAGAAAATATTCAGTATTTACATGTGTGTCTTATTTATTTCACATAAGAGTATCGCCTCAACGTGCATCCATTTAGCCATGAATATCTCTAGTTTCTCATTGTTTGTGGCTCAGTAGTACTCCATTTCATTAAAAACAAAAAAACAAAAAAAAAACATTGCCTTTATCCAATCTCCTGTTGATGGGCAATTGGGCTGCCTCCAAGTTTTAGCTCTTACAAATTGTGCCACTATGAACATGGGTGCACATATAGCTCTGTGGTATGATTCTTTTAATCCTTTGGGGAAGGTACCCAGCAGGGGAATAGCTGGGTCAAATGGGACTTCCAGTCCTAGTTCTTTGAGGTATCTCCATTCTTATTTCCATGGTGGTTGCACCAGTCTACAGTCCCAGCAGCACTGGAGCAGGGTTTCTCTTTCCCCACAACCCCTCCAGCATTTGTTGTTGGTTGGTTTCATAAAGGCAGCCATTTTTTTCTGGCATGAGGTAGAATTTCAGCATTGTTTTCATTTGCATGTCTTGAATGACCAGTAATGTTGAACATTTTTTCATATGTTTATTTGCTATTTTTATTTCTTTGTCTGAGAAATATCTGTTCATTTCAGATGCCCCTTTTTGTATTGGGCATTTAAATTTGGAGGTCTAGTTTTTTAAATTTCATTGCATATTCTAGATAGTAGACCTTTGAGGAGCTGCTTGTGAAAAATTGTTCCCACATTGAGGGTTGTCTCTTCACAGTGTTTGTGGTTTCTTTTGCTGTGCAGAAGTACTTAATAAGAAGATATCCCACTTGTTGCTATTTCATGGCCAACTGATGTTTTGTTCATAAAAACTTTTCCTACACAGATGTCATCAAGAGTTCTACCTAACCTCTTTTCCAGGTGGCTCAGTGTTTCTGTTTTAATATTTAGATTAATCCATTTCAAATTTAGTTTAGTGTATGGTGAGAGATGTAGGTCTAGTTTTTAATCTTTGGCAAGTTGAAACTCAGTTTTTCCAGGGCCATTTATTAAAGAGGCTATGTTTCTTCCAGTGAGGGTATTTGGCTCCTTTGTCAAAGAAGAGGTGGTTGAGTGTGTCTGGAGTTGTTTCTGTATCTTCTAATCTGTTCCACTGGTCCTTGGGTCTCTTTCCTTGCCAGTACCATGGTATTTTTATCACAGTAGCTTTGTAGTATAGTTTCAAGATGGGGATTGTGTTAACACCTGCCATGTCACTGTTGCCTACAATTGCTTTTGCTATTCTAGGTCTCTTCTTGTTCCAAATGAATTTTTGGATTGTTTTCTCAAGGTCCATGAAGTATGCTGCTGGAATTTCAATTGAAATTGCATTGAATCTATATGGCAGTTTTGGAAGTATGCCATTTCCACAATGTTTATTCTTCCTACCCAGGAGCAAGAGATTTCTTTTCATTTCTGACATTACCTTCAAACACTTTTTTCCAAGGGCTATAATTTTCAGACTGGAGGGCTTTGATTTGTTTTGTTAGGTTGATTCCTAGGTATTTCATTTTTTGGATGCTATTGTGAAAGGAATTTTTGCCCCATTTCTCTCTCGGGGAGTCTGTTGTTCATATTCAGGGAAGCTATTGATTTTGTGTGTTGACCTTGTATCCAGCTACTTGACTGAATTTGGTTATTAAGTCTAGAAGACTTTTGGTGGAGGTCTTGGGTTCTTCTATGTAGAGCATCATGTCATTTGCAATGAGAATTTGACATATTCATTTCCCATCTTTATTTATTTTATTTCTTTCTATTGTATAATTGATGTGGCTAATGTTTTCAAAACTCTATTGAACAGGAGTGGTGATAGTGGACGTCCTTGTCCTTTTCCTGAATTTAGTGTGAAGGATTTCAGTTTTTAACCATTCAGTATGATATTGGTGGTTGATTTTTCATAGAAGGCTTTTGTCAGATTGAGGAACAGATCATCTATACCAATTTTTTGTAGGGTTTTTACGAGAAATGCGTGTTGGATTTTGTTGAACTCTTTTTCTGCATCTATTGAGATTATCAGATGGTTTTTGTCCTTGGCTCTATTAATATAATTTATTATATTTATTAATATGCATATGTTGAACCATCCCTACATCCCTGGGATGAATCTCACTTTGTCAGGGTGTATGATGTTCTTGATGATCTTCTGCATTCTATTGGCCTGTATCTTATTAGGGATTTTTGCAACTATGTTCATTAGTGAGATTGGCCTATAGTTCTCCTTTTCAGTTGGGTCTTTCTCTGCTTTGGGGATCAAGGTGATGCTTGCTTCCAGGAATGAATTTGGGAGTATTGCTTCCCTTTCAATTTCATTGAAGAGTTTAAACAGTAGTGGCAGACGTTTCTCTCTGTCTTGTAGAATTCATCAGTGAAGACATCATGGCCTGGGCTTTTATTAGTTGGTAAGTTTTTAATTATGTTTTCAATTTCATTGATTAATTTTGGGTTGTTTCAAATTTTTAAGTCATCTTCATTCAACTTTGGTAATTCATACATATCTAGAAATCTTTCCATTTCTTCTTTGTTTTCCATCCTATTGACATATAGTTTTTCAAAGCAGGTATTGATGATCCTCTGGATTTCTTCTGGCTCTGTTGTAATTTCACCCTTTTCATTCCTAATTGCATGGATTTTGGCCTTCTCTTTCCTTTTTTTGATAAGGTTGGCTAAGGGTTTGTAAATTTTGTTTATTCTTTTGAAGAACCAACTCTTGGGTTCGTTGATTTTTTTGTATTGTTCTCTTAGTCTCCATTGCATTGATTTTGCCCTGATCTTTATAATTTCCTCCCTTGTATGAGTTTTGGGTTTGTTCTGCTCTTTTTTTCTAGAAGCTTGAGGTTCAGCATCAGATTGTTTAATTGAGCTCAATCTGTTTTACTAATATGAGTTTTCACAGCTATGAATTTCCCTTGTAAGACTGCTTTCATTGTATCCCACAGATTCCAATACATTGTATTGGCATTGCCATTTAATTGTAGGAATGGCCTGATTTCTTCTTTAATTTCCTCTGTGACTCATTGGTTATTCAGAAGTGTGTTATTCAATTTCCATGTGTTTATTAAATTATTGTGGTTTCTTTTGTTATTGATCACCAATTTAGTTTCACTATGGTCTGATAATATACAGGGGATAATCTTGATTCCTTTGCACTTCCTTAAACATGTTCTATAAGGTAGTATGTGATCTATTTTGGAGAACAACAATGTGCAGCTTAAAAGAATGTGTATTCTGATTTTGTGGGTGGAACAGTCTGTAAACATCTAAAGTCATTCGTTCAAGACTTTGATTGAGTTCTACTATTTTGTTGTTTATTTTTTGTCTAGTTGATCTATCTAGTGCTTATTTGGTTTTCATGTCCTTTAGTATTTGATTTATATAGTTGGTTGCACTAGTGTTTGGCTGATGTATATTTATGATTCTCGTCTCTTCCTCTTTGATTGTTCCCTTTCCAAGGGTGTAGTGTCCTTCTCTGTCTCTCTTAATCAGTGTTGGTTTGAAATCTACCTGTTCTGCAGAGGATAGCTACTTCTGCTGTTTTTTTTTTGAGGGGGGGGGTCCTGTCTCATAGAGTATTTTTTTCTATCCTTTAACTTTCAGTCTATGAGTTTCTTTTGGAATTAAGTGTGTTTCTTCTTTGAAGCATATTGTTGGATCTTGCTTCTTGCCTATTCTGCCAGTCTATTTCTTTTGATTGGTGCATTGAGACCATTAACTTTGATGGTTATAGCTGATATGTACTGACTTTTCATTTTCACTCTTGTCCACAAGTTAACGGATTTTTCATCACTCCTTCTGGATATATGAATTGCAATTTCCATACATCTCCTACAGGAAGAACACTGGTCCATTACTTGATCAGCTCTTACTATGAATTAACTGGAAAACAATGCAGAAAGGGAAAAGTGTATGAGATCATGTGAAAACACCCTGAAAACTTCACTATGCATGATGCTGCATCAAGAGTCACCCACTTGTATGATGGCTTCAAAAATCTTTTTACTTTTGCAGTGCAGAAGTTTTTAATAAGATGAGATCCCAGTTATTGATTCTTTCTGCTAATTCCCGTGATGCTGAGGTTTTGTTCATGAAGTCTTTTCCTATGCCAATGTCTTCAAGAGTTCTGCCTAACTTATCTTCTAGCAAGTTTAGTGTTTCTGTCTTAATATTTATATCTTTAATCCACTTAGATCTTAGTTTAGTGCATGGTGATAGGTATGGGTCTAGGTTTAATCTTTGG
>NW_004624959.1:358690-416570 GCF_000247695.1 Heterocephalus glaber | reverse complement strand
GAGGGAAAGGAAAAACTATGAGAAAAGAAAAAAAATGGAAATGAAATCTTTGTAAATAGAGAAGGGTGGAAGGGGTGAAGGGTGCACAGGTAATGGAGAAAAAAATAACCAAGATATATCATGTACAGGTACAAACACACAATGATAAATGTAAACAAATTGTATACCTAAAAAGTACCAATAAAAGAACTAAAAAAAATGTAAAATAAAAACCTTTTTACTTAATAAAAAATTGACAGTATAGTAGGGCTTCATTTTTGGTATATTTGTACATGCATGTAGCACACTTTGTTCCTTTTTATAAACTTTAAATTGGGAAAAATAGTGTATTTCCCTCTTATTTATCAATATTTATATCTGTACATTTTCAAATGAATACATAAGCTGATACTAACTTGCAACCAATTTCATCAGAATATTTCCATATAAATATTTGTTGGTATTTTCTTAAATCTGGGTTTAAAGAATTGCTTTAGATACATCATGGCATTTAGAAATGTTGCACCTATATTAAATGTTATTATTTTCAATAAAACATCAAAAACTTGAAAATAAAAGTATTTAATAATATTTTCTTCATAACCAAGTTTTCTATATTTGAGTTATCGTGTATAACATTTGAGTTATTCTTATTTCACAAGTGTCTTTATGACATGTGATCAAAATATGATGAATACTGCTGCTGGTTGCCATCCAACTGAAAGGCAGGCTCATGAATACATTGTGGTGTGTCCTCATCCACCTCTTTCACAGAATCTGGAATAGTGCAAATTCTGAGTATTTGTAGAGGTCAAAATGACCATGAAGAGCTTAGCACCCATGCAGGATCCCTCTCATTTTTTACTTAAATCTCCTGATTGCTCTGCCTATCTGAGCTACCTCCCATCATCCACCACACATACTGAAACAGAAGGATCCCTTTCTCCTGCTGAACCCTAAGTGCCATTCAATTCCTAGGCTGTGTAGAGATTCATTATATGTCACAGACAAAGAATTTGGTGCATTTGGAAAGCCAGAGAGGAGGAGTGTGGTCAGAAGGTTTGGCACAGTACACTCACACAGAGTGGTGGAAAAAGAGAATATGTAAGCAGTTTCAGTAATTATTGAAGAGGGAAGGGAACAGAGATTGAGGAAGCTCGCCTAGAGATCAGGGGAAGACTGAGTGCTACACTGCAGTCTCAAGGGTCCTTTAATACCCCTGAGGTTTTTCACTCCCTAGTAGGCAAGAGAACTAGTACTTGGAGGAAAACCAGGTCAAGCACTGGTGGACGCACACAACCTCCTGGTTCTAACCACAGAAGACAGTTTACAAGTTCTCTGGATTTTTGAATTGAGGGAGTAGAGTATATCAGTCAAATTCTCAGTAGAGTGTAAGTAGGACTGAAAGGATTTTATATTTTTGTGAGGTATTTTGTATGCATATTTTTTAATCCTATCCTTTGGATCACTTTTTGAAAGATCTGAGGGGATGTTGTATTCTAGGAAGACTGTAGGAATCTAGGCTATGGCTCTTACAAATATGTACCAGGTTTTCCATTCCTATGGATTGTTGCATAAATTTAAATTATTTAGTTTTATAATAAATTGGTAGCAAACTTCCTGTACCCTCCACAGTGTTTTGTTTCAACTCTCTCTTCCTTCTGTTTTTATTAATTCTATTCTCAGACATATTCAAATCCCCCCATCCCTTTCTTGTGTCTTTCACCAATATTGACAGCATAATGCATTTTTTTTCTTTTTCCTCATTCAATATTTCATCTTCTATTATTTTTAATAAGAGCTAAGGGGACAGATACCAATGAGGAAAAGAGCTGCACAGAGGCACACACAACAGCCAGAGGCCAGCCCCCATACCGTTAATGAGTCCACACAGACCCTAGCTAGAATCCAACCCAGACAAGAGTGACTGGGATTCACAGCCCACAGACAAAGGTCCTACTTCACAGACCTTGAGAAAACAATCCAAAAACTCATTTGAAACAAGAAGAGACCTAGAATAGCAAAAGCAATTCTAGGCAACAAAGACAAGGTAGGGGGTATCAAAATTACCATCCTAAAATTATGCTACAAATCTACTGCAATAAAAATAGCATGGTACTGGAAAAAAAAGACCCAAACACCAGTGGGACTCATTAGAAGATACAGAAACAAATCCAGATACACTCAGCCACCTCTTATTTGGTAAAGGAGTCAAACACCCTCAATGGAGGAAATATAGCCTCTTTAATAATGGTGCTGGAAAAATTGAGTTTCAACTTGTCAGAGATTAAAACTAGACCTATATCTTTCACCATGCATTAAACTAAAATTGCAATGTATTAAAGATCTAAATATTAAAACAGAAACACTATACCGGCTGGAAGATAGGACAGGTAGAACTATTGAAGATATTGGCATATGAAACCTTTTCATGAACAAAACCTCAGTTGTATGTGAAGTAGCACAAAAAATCAATAAGTGGGATATATTCTTATTAAAAAGCTACGCAGCATGAGAAACCACCAGTAGTGTGAAGAGACAACCCTTCTACAACTCAGGCCAGCATTGCAGTGAAAAACCACTGGCCATATCTTGAAGAGATATAATCTGGAGCTGTTTTGAAAGGGGGTTTATTGTTTAAGACTGTGGTGGATTCTAATACAACTGGTCCTGGGTACAAGCTATTCACCCAAGTATCTTAGAGCAGAGGATGTTTTTGACACACATCTCTCTTTGTTTGGGTTTATTGTTGTTTGTTTGTTTTACTTTGCTTTGCTTTTTGGTTTCTTTTGCTCTTTGTTTTGTAATATTTTCTTAGTTTTTCTTTTCCTTATGTTTTTTCTGTGACTTTTGCATAATTCTACTTATCTTCCTTTAGTTTTCTTTTTTTTTTTTTTTGGTATCAGGGATCAAACTTGGGTCCTTGTGCTTGCGCAGCAGGCAGTGAAACCACTGAGCTAAATCTCTGGCCCCTCTTCCTTTATTTTTCAGTCAAATTTTGTCTCATTTATCACTCTTCTTTTCATTCTTCTTTCTTTCTCAAATTTGTATCTTCTTACATTTTGCCATTTCCCCACCCCTCCATTTTTATTGTTGCTATGAAGATTTTCTAATTTTTAACTGTTTAATTTAATCTACTATTATTGATTTCTGATCAACTATTAATGGTGGAAAGTAGTACGGAGATTTCTTAAAAAATAAAATTATAAATTCCATTTGCACTTATACTTTCTCTAAGTATCTTCCCCCCAAAATTGTAAAACATTGAATGAAGCATACCCATATTTATAGCAGCTCAAGTCATAATATTTAAAATATAAAAACTGCCTATATGCCAATCAACAAATAAATGTTTTATGAAAATGTGGTATCTACACTCACTGAAGTAATTATCAGCCATGGATAAGGATAAATAGCAGTCATGCTTTTCAAAATGGATGAACCTTCAGACCATAATCTTAAGTGCAGTAAATCAGACACACAAACTTACATATCAGATGGTTTCTCTGATGTGAGTAACACAAAGTATAAGTAATTTGAAGAGAATAATAAAAGACAGGAGACAGGAAATGGAGAAGAACTTTGTGGAGAATGAAAGAGGATCTAGACATTGGGGTTGGGAATATCAAGAGATGGTAAAAAAAAGAAAGTAAAAACAATCGACATCGAATATGTAGTGTACAATTCTCCATTTTTTTTTAGAGTTTTCAAAAGTAACATTTACTAGGAAACTAAAGAGCAACCAAACAGATTGCAAGAGAATAGAGGCAGAGGTACAAATGGGCTGAAGGTGTTCAAATTTATAACCAGCCTCCACTTACACCTATACAGGCTAGGCAAAGCTTTCTAGATACAAAGCCACTTGCCCACCATATGGCTTCATGTCTCCACAAAGCCACCTCGTTTCATCTCAATGAGCCAGTACCATACTCTTTAGTACCCCAGCGCTGCCATCTCTGGGCAGGGAGATGGGAACAACAGGCACAGCTGCCTTATGGTATTCAACCCAGGATCCCACTGCTAAAGACATGTCAGTGGTTAATGGGATGGCTGCCTGCCACTATCTACTGGAGCCAGTCTGGTTTCTTTGGGGGCATTCTTATGGGCTCATCTGCCTGGATCTAGGGACAATCCTTCCCTGCTGGGACTATCCCTTCATGCTTTGGTTCTAAACATTGTATGGTGGAGGGATAGGCATAGGGAAACCTCAGTAAAGAAAGCTGAATTTTACCCAAGTCATCAGACACAGGCAGAACTTGAATTCCTTTTGAATCCCCACAGTCAAAAGCCAATAAGAAATAGAAATGATTGGGCAGGCTAGGGAGTGCATGAAGCTGGAGTGTAATAATACTACCTCAAACAAGTAAAGGCCTCTACCATTTTTAAATCTGATATCAGGTTAGGGTTTCTTGTACTAGGCAGATGTGGCATCAACAACTTTCTGACAACATCCAAGGATCCTGTTTCCACTCAGTCTCACATTAAAATGTTAACTCAAATGAATATAATGAGTTGTTTAGGAAGCTAAACCACAACCCAACTCTGGATTCTGCTGCAAAGAAATTCTATGAAAAGGGAAGTGTTATCTTGGAGTAGAGATGCAAAATGTGTGGAGAGGATGTCTTGTACCATAAAGGGACAGAGAGAGGACCACTAGGAAACAACCTCTGGCCCTTCTATGATATGCTGAGGCCTTTAGTTTCATTTCTGTGGAGGCAGAAGTAATTAAGATGAGGCACATACATGGCAGTAAATTGGCAGGAGGGAAGTGAATAGTGAATGAGCTACCCAGGGAGAGCCCTTGACCTTCATTCACTCTTGTAGATATTTCCATTCCTTAAGTGCTAAGAAAGTGATATGTGTCTGCATTGAGAAGAAAATCACTATATGTGGCTGCCTGAGCCTAGACTCTGGGCTACTGAATATGGAAATATCTGAAAAGGCACTCAGGCCATGAAGGCCCCCAAACTGTGCCTTCCCTCGGGAGGACCCTGTGTCATCTCTGTGATCTCATATCATACCACACTATACCTATTTGTGAGGCTGTTCCCACAGTGAAAAATATGCCTGGGAAAGGGTATTCCAGAACTCATATTTCATTGAGAGGTAGCCCTCTCTAGTGGGGATGGAGATTGAATTTCATTCTAATAACACCAGTTGAAAGGAAGTGGCCACTGGCTACCTAGAAAATAATGTTCTAGAATCTCAGAACTCAGAATCTGGTTTTAGAAGAAAAAAGAGCCATGGTCCACTGGTACTGTGCCATTTGCATGGAAAGGGGCAGTGGATTTGCTGTGAACTAACCCTTCTTGCATTGGAGTTTCTTCAGGGGATTGACCTGCTTTTCCTATTATTCTCTTGAGGCTATTCTTTGTAAAGCTGGAGTACTTTGTGTGGTGAAACTATTCTCTGAAGACATCCATTAGCTCAAAAGTAGTGGAATTTGAATTGAGATCTGCTGCCTATTTAGCACCTGGATATATTTTTAAATATTCTACCCTTCCAGGGCATTAAAGCAAATAACTTCAAGTGAGGATGACCATTGCCAGGGCAGGTGCTATGTCCCCATTATCAAGGCCTTATATAAATCACTAAGAATCTTGGTTCTCCTGGGATTCTCACTGTGTCATTTGCTTTCTTCCATAGTCCAGTATTGGTTCTTGCAATGAGAGATGAGCTTCCCCTTTAGCACATCACCTTGAGCCATCTGAAGAAGGTGGCTGGACCATTCAGGTTCACCAAACCCAATTGGGAAAGAGGGCTGGCTATTGCTGTGATTACAGCTGAGCATTTGATCACTGGAGCTCTCTGAGTGTTGCTGGATGGAAAAAGTTACTGAAGATCATTGTTTGATGGTTGTCCTACTGTGTCCTTGGCACAAGCTGTCCTCATCCATAGTCATTTTTCTCTACCAAGGAATGCCAATGTGCCATGGACTTCCGAGGATATGACAGTATTTCACTCCAGTGGACTCTGCCCAGCCTCTCAGCCTCATTGCCTACTTGACACACACTGATGATCTCATTGTGACCCACATAGTCCCCGACTGCTATGGACGAGTGGATTTGGTCAATGTTCTCAGGAGGGACATCAAAGACTATGATTTCATTGTAAATGGGATGCAGCCTGTTCCCCTTGGTGGTTGTTTTCCTCTTCTTCAGTTCTCTGCCCTCACACATAAGTGAGACTTTCACATAGGGATCTGATACTCCCGTTAAATCCATTGCCTTTAAATCCCTTGCTTTTATGATGGTAATGATTATCCTGCCAGCCATGGGAAGATAACAGAGGGAAAACATGAGCTCTCCAAGATCTTCGTTGTCACATTGGTGACATATTCGATATCCTTCCAAAGGATGCACTCCCTGGGGAAATCAGCCAAGTGTAAGAAGTGATCCACTATCACTTGGCTGATTAAGTCATGGCGAAAGAATTTGTCCAAGTCATACATGGAGAAGTGAAGTTTCTGAGCTTCAAGATCACTGTAGGGAGCCAGAAATTAAAACACTTCATCAAACACAGGATTCATGATCTTTCTGTGAATTTTAGTCTGGTATTTTGTTTTCCAATCAGGAAGCAAGTACATTTTCACCTAAGGATCTGAAGTCCCAGAAAAGTCCTTGGCGTGCAAATTGACAACTTTGTGAATCTTTACTATGAGCTGTTCTAAGTCACAGTCATATTTTAAAATGAAGTTGTTTCCCACAAGCATTGCTATTACTCCTTTTCCAGTCATAATTATGCAATGACCTCCATTTATATAACTCTGGTTTAATTCTACCAATTCCAGTCAACTGTTCCTGCTTTTGAAGCTCCTGGATATTGAAGTCTGGGTTTGACAGGTTGAGTTGTCTTCAGATTGAATTATGCTGAGCCAACAAGGTTGGCTCTGTGACTTGACACTGCTTGCAGGCCCCATGGGCACAGCTCTCCTGGATCCCTGCCTGGGTGGAGAGGGGAATGTCCCGGGAGGTGTGGCTTATCTTCATGAAGGAGTCAGGGAAGGGTGGGTCTATGAAGTCCTCACTGTTCTCTTGCTCATTGGTCTCTTTGTCCATGTGGTTAAGAGGTTCCTGGTTGTTGTCTTTGCTACCAGAGAACAGGCCTCGTTCTTGCCATGGAATCCAGGAGAGTTTCCAAGACATGAAGAGAGACACACCGAAGAGGGAAAGACCACAGGCAGCCACCACGGGGGTCAGCAGGCTCACTGAGATGTCTGGGTGGTGAAGCTGGGGTCTGGTACAGTCCCACAGGTGGTAGATGAAATCTTGGCAGCTGTCATGCTCCAGGGCACCACGGGCACAGAGCTCAGCCAGCAGCTGCAGCTCCTGGTGACAGAGCTCGTCCATGGACCGGGGCATTGACCCCCCATCCTCAGACCTAGTCAGGCAGGCGGGCTCAGGAGACAGCCTTCCGCCTACCAGCTCAGAGCCACAGCCTCTGGGTGGTCCACACACAATGCCAGGGGCCGGCCAAAAAACAGTCGGAGCACCAGCCCCAGCCCCAGCCCCAGCCCCTGCCCCTCTGGCCAGGCTTCCCATCAGTTGCATCCAGCTAGCTCTTCCCCAGTGGGTACATTGGCCTTTCTGGCTCCCGCCTGGCTCCTCAGTCCCTCCCCCTCTCCACGTTTAATGAATTTTTTAGGTGTGGCAAACTTATACTAATTAAATTATTTTAGAAAGATCAGTAGGTATTTCATATTCACTGAAGAATTTGAAATCCTAAAACAAAAGCAATAAGAGTACCTGCCACAACACTTTTTTCTTTCATATTATGAAATCTCTTCAATGTTTTATTGTTTTTCCAAATAATGAGTTTCTTGTGTTTCCAGCATAGATACAAATAACACTATTATGTCTTATCTGTGATCCATCAAAACATCCTTGCCAGAAGGAATATATAGACAAGAATGGTCTGAGGGTGGAGAATTCATAACTCAGCTTCATTTCTGTGAACCAAGAAAAGGACTACTGATATTGAACTGTTAATGCCTCTTCCCTCATGAGGTATACACACTGGCAAAACTGAAATAACAAACTTGGGCATTCTTCCCCAAATACTCAGGAATTACGTATAGGAGACAAAAATGAAGTGACCTGCTAGGGAATGAGGAAAACTATGACTTCTGGTCCCAGGATATTTAAGTCAAATTATATAATGACTAGGAACAATGACAACAGCACTAATAATAATAATAATAATAATAATAATAATAAATGTCTCTTATTTTCACTTATTATCTGCATTCATAACACATTGATCGCATAGTGGCCATAAGTTGTGTTTTAATCCAAACTAAATGCAGTTGTACCAACTAGAAATATAAACACTTGTCTCAGAGATGCTAACAACCTGCCCTGTGTAATAGCACTAAGTGGAGCCACTTGAACTAGAAATGAAGTAATTGTTCTTGGGATCCAATGAGACAAATATTTTATTTTTTTCTGAATTATCAGAAAGAATTCAGCTGAAGTCTAGACTGCAGGGATGCATTGGTCAAACTATATAATTACTCCAGGATAGAGGAGTATGTAGAGACCCACAGAGGTATCTTGGATGGGGGCAAGAGAGGTATGTGCTGAATTATTATGCATCTACCCTTTATGAGGTGTTTGACTGTGATCTGTCACTGTTGTTCCTACAGCAGATTCAGCAAATGCCAAACACAACTCTCCCCTGTGATCTCCAAGGATCCTGAAAAGGGAAGAGCAGCAAGCAAAAGCACTCTTCCTGGTGTGACAGTCTACAGAAATAGCTTCTGAGGACATTCATTTTCACTTCTTCTTCCTCCACAAATACAAGGCCATCCTGAGATCTGGGAATGGGGAACTATTTGTGGAGTCATGGGAAGAATTGTGAGGGGAACAATTCTTCTGTTATGATACCACATGTCTCTAATCAGACAGAAAAATCCAAATGTGTATTCTGTCTTTTGAACCTAACAATCAAGTTTATTATACATAAAAGCTTTCATATTGCTTTTTCTGTAAACTAATTATAATTTTACAGTTGTAACTAGGGGAGTGTTATGCAGAAGAAATAAAACAACCTACATAGAACAAATACCTCATTGATTAGCATTCAGAAAGCCCTTAGAAACATCTCATGATGTTATGGGCACTGTCCCCTCCTCTTCATACTCATCATCACCTGCATAATTCTTCCAGAATACTTAGGAAACCAATAGGAAGGACCAACATTCTGTTCTCACAAATAAAATGTCAATGCAAAGTAGAAGAGGTAGAAGAGGAAAAAAATTTTGTATGAGATTTCTGAACTTCCATCACAACCAACAACAACACCAATGCCCTGATAAGTTAAGTGTGTACATACATTTGTCTACCCACAATGTTGTGTTTGTACTGATGAGGGGAAACAACTCTCTCTATAATCCTTTCTTCACCATCTCCCTCAACTTTTTCTGGGTAAAGCTTCACTTCTGCTGGGTTGTGACCAAAGAATATGGATCCAAACCTGTCCCCAGATTAGTGCCTAATGAAAACTTAGGCTCCATCCTCAAGATTGATGGGTGTACTATGTCAGCATCTTGAAGCATAAAATTGGACAGAGTAGAAACAGGTATGGACACACTGGACTATAACATTGGTCTGAAGATCTGGAGGTGTGGACTGATTATTGATGATCATATAAATTTGGAGACCTAATACAAAGAAGTCATAATCAGCTATTAATCAATATTCTCCAGATCTCTAGGGACTTCCTTGTAGTAGTTCAGGAAGAAAAAGAGAATGAAAGATCACAACACTTTTAGATCCTCTACTACTGAGCAAGAAGTGTATGTGTAATAATCCTTTCTTCATGCCTTTAATATTTGAAAAAGCCATGTGCATTTCGTTCACATTGCTTACATTGTAAAAACGTGTAAAAATCACCATTGCAATCATTTAGTGTGACATAGTGCCATTAATTACATTAAATTTTAATTAAACATAATTAAATGTAATTATATTTTATTACATTTAAAATTTTGTGCAATTATTGCCATCAAACAGCTGCACACATTTTTCCTATTCTTGATTTCCTACACATTTCAAAAACACCCTATGCTTCCTTCTCCTATCAGTGTCTGACTTCGCACAACATTCTACTATGAAATTTGATGAGGAATTAAGCTCACAAATTCACTTAATGTTATGACTGTGGACACAGGAATTATAGAATCAGAAGTTTATTTTTTCATCTTTCTCCAACTTATATTTCCAAATAAAATACCACAGATCTCGAGAATAGGTTGTTCTACTGTGGTGCTTGCTTGGAGCATTTTCTTTCTTGTTATATTTTAGCACTGCTGGGAGTTGAACCATGCGGATTTGAACTGAACTACTCAGCTACTTTTTTATTTCTGTTGGGAGACAGGCTCTCAGAAAGTCACCAAACTGCCCAGGCTGTGCTCAAACACTAGGTCACCTTCTTCAGCCTCCAAGAGCACTAGGATTACAAGTGTGTGCCACCACACCTGGCTTTTGGATGACTTTAAAGTCCAGCACTTTTAATGTCCCTGTTCCTCAGGCTGTAGGAGAAGGATTTCTACACAGGGATGAGCACAATTATCTATGGGACTGGGATAGATATGAAACAGATGTCAGGCAAGGGCAGATTGGAGAGGAACAAATACATGGTAGTGTGGAGGAGGGAATCATAGTTGATGGCCATAAAGATGATCAGGTCTCCAACTATAGTGACAATAACAATCAAAGAAGGACATGGTGCAGTTCTGGATCCTCTGAAAGTCCATGAGATGAAATTCTGAGCTGTGCATTAGATTTTGTGCTCTGTATTGATTGGGCACCTTCTTAAAGGGTTAGGATAAGAAAACAAGAAAAGTAGATACCAGGAATGATGTCCTGTAGTCACAAAGAAAGTATCCACATTTGATTTCCATATACCTTCAGAAATACTACTCATCTGGGACAAACCCAATATTCTTTGAATTTTTTCTCTATTGTTTTCTATGCTCTTCACTTCCTTACATTCATGATATATAACTGAGAAATATTAGATAAACAAGAACATCACATATAACAAATCCATAATTACAATAAAATACAGCTCACCATTTTTAGAAAATTGGAGAATAAGAAATATCTTTCTTGCTTTAAGACATAATATTAATATTATTAAATGAAATTTAAAAGCTTCTCTTATTCTTATACAAAATGAGTAATTTTCCCCTTGCCAAAATGTTCATAACTAATATATTACAGCTTGATTACATTTTCTAAAAATTAAATTGAATTTCATGGCTCATCATTAGGAACTATTGCTATATAACATTGATTGCCCAGGACTTTTTCATTATTCTTTCATTTTTTTTATGTATCATCCTTTTTCACCACCAGTGCCCACTCAACTTCTGTTTTTCTTTTAAAAGTCATCATACATTGAATAAACTCATTGAATAAAGAGAACTCTCTGTCACAAAAATAGGAAAAAATTAACTTCACAGGATTTTTTTGTAATGACAAGATTAATCTTGCCACTGCTACTAATGATAATATTCAAGTCTTAGTTAAGCTTTTTCTTCTTTATCACATATGAATTCATTGAGAGTATCCAGTATCAGTTTACTCCTTACTCAGGGCAGATGTCTTAACTACAAGTCAACTCAAGAAAATGTCCAGTCTCAGAGATACTAACAAACTGCCCTTTTCACAGAAATAAAATTTTGGCCAGCAGAATTTCAAATTAAATTGTAAGTACCTAGACAACATTCACTAATCTTTCCTATTGCTTCCTAAACTCCAGAAACTTTATGGGGAGGTACAGGCATCTTAAACCCATGTCCAACTCAGGGTCA
Organism: Heterocephalus glaber; assembly: GCF_000247695.1. The sequence goes on along the minus strand of NW_004624959.1, from coordinate 404,773 downwards.
ATTTTAAATTATTTCCATTCCCTAAGCAGTAGTGAATCTATTATCTGACATTAGGACTCCTTCTGAGATTGAGAGTGCTGGCCCAGTAGAGGAGAAGGATGCAGAGCTGCAAGGGTCCCCTGGGTGGGACAGAGGGAGAGGCCTGTGCTGACTGGTGAGACTTCTCTCCTGGAACTTGCCTATCATCACAGCCTTCCGCAATAATTGCTACAACAGTTAACACCCACAGATTGTTCTCATCCTCCACCAAATACCCTCCAAGTGGAAGAGGATAGTGAGAAAGGAGCTGTTACTGGAGAGGCAAGGAAGTGAACTGTGTGCCTGGGTTGTCCAAGAGACTATATTCCAGAATTCTCTGGGTCAGAAGTCAGACAAACCAAATCAAAGACCTCTTCACTTCTTTCTACACAAGGATAGACTTCTATGAATTGTAAAAAAATGTTGCACCCCTTTAGTCGTGAAATAAGAATAATACAGGAGCTCATACTTGAGAATGCTGTTCAGAGTGAATGAATCTAATGTTTTCTTGTAGATATTCCTCAATATTGGTTCATAACTTGATGCTTATTGTCATCCTCATCATTATCCTCATCCAAACTATCATATTTTTTTGTTTAGGACTTAGTTTACTGACACCCTTCTTTTTCTATCATGGGTTAGATGTATAGCAGATGGGAGGTCAGTATTGGAAGAAAGGAAAACTATGACTGACACTTTTGAGACCACGACAACAGCCATGTGTATAAACTTCACTGTTCTTGCAGCTGAAATTTTGCACATTTTCATCCTCTGACTACTTAAACATTCATGATTGTCCTCATGCTGAGGAAACAATGGTTCCCATAGTCCCTCCTCCTTCTCCACATGTATCGGCTTTCACTGTCTCTCTGCTGAGTGATGACCACAAACTACAATCCAACACCCCTCTCTCTGAAGCCCAGTGCAGATGCAATCTCTGCCTTCAGGAATATATCAATGCAGTCTTGAATCTGGGTACCCTAATGCAGAAAACCAAGGATTGGAAGGACACAAAAATGGGCACCCTGGACCTGGAACTATCAAAATGAAGGGCTGGAGGTACAGACTGATTATTGATTATTGTACAACCTTGAAGACTCATTATGAACAACACACATTGGCCCATATTACCCCATTACCTAAGGATTCCAGATAATAATGGAAGAAGAAGAAGAAAAGCAATAATATCCACAAAACATTTTAGATTCTTCTGCTCCTCAGGATAAGGATGAGGTGTACTAATTACTCTGCTTATTTTTTCCTTCTTTAAAAAGTCAGGTTTTATTTACAGTGTTCATTAGGGAAAATATACATAACCATTAGGTATCATTTTAACTACATTTAAGTGCACATTTTGCTGGCATTAATTATGTTGACATTTGTGTTCAATAGACACTAATCCATCCCTATATATTCTTCAATTTCCCAAAATAATATTTTGTATTAATTTTTAAAAAATACAGTTCCAGGGCCTGGGATTTAGCTGAGTGGTTTCGCCCCCCTGCTGCACAAGCGCAAGGACCCGAGTTTGATCCCCGGTACCAACCCCCCCCCAAAAAAACCCAGTTCCTCCAGCCCCCAACTCTCAACCTACTTTCCATTATGAGATGTGATGAGGAATTAAAATCATTAAACCTCAAATATAATGCAACCAAAGGCCAAATTTAGAGGCCTAGGTGTTTAGTTTTGCTCTATGTTCTTTTTCCCCCTTTTTATTAGTATTACTGTAATATATAACATTTGTATTTAACATGTTGAATTTATTCAGGTCTTGCCCAACTTTTTTGGGGACCAGAATCAAATATATAGATAGATAGATAGATAGATAGATAGATAGAGATAGATAGCTAGATCACATATTAATCCTTACTTTTCCTTTCCTCCACCCCCTCTCTCATCTATCACATTCGCAGTGGATGGCAAAGTCTTAATTTCAGACTGTTCTTCCTTGGAGTCTCTTCAGGGCACTGCTCATGTCCCTGTTCCGCAGGCTGTAGATAAAGGGATTCAACATAGGTGTGACCACAGTGTACATCAGTGAGGCCACCATACATTTCCTGGGAGATTGTGATAGAGCTGAGCTAAGATACACTCCAATGCCTGTTCCATAAAATAAGCAAACAACTGACAGATGAGACCCACAGGTGGAGAAGGCTTTATGCCTGCCACCTGATGATGGAACTTTCAGAATAGAGGAAACAATTTTATAGTAAGAGTAAAGATTCCATGAGATAGGAAAGAAACCAAATATCACAACAAATAAATACATTAATATAATGTTGGTAAAGGGATCTGAACAGGTATGGTTAAGGAGTTGAGAAGGTTCACAGAAGAAATTAGCAATTTCCACATTTTTGAAGCAGGTAAGTTGTAAGGCAATCATATTGTGCATCTGTGAGTCCAAAAAGCTAATTAAGAAACACACTGAGAGTAAGAAGACAGAAAAGAAAGGGTTCATGATGATGGGGTAATGTAGAGGGTAACAGATGGCCACAAACCGGTCATATCCCATCACAGTCAGAACCATGTGATCCATACATCCAAAAAAGATGTAAAAAGACATCTGTGTCAGGCAGCCCACATAGGAGATGACTCTGCTGTGAGTTAGGGTGTCCACAATCATCTTTGGGACCGTGGTGGAGATGAAGCAGATGTCAGAGAGGGACAGATTGGAAAGGAAGAAGTACATGGGAGTGTGGAGGTGGGAGTCAGAGATGACAGCCATGGTGATGATCAGGTTCCCAAGCACTGTGACCAGGTACATGGACAAGAACACTCCAAAGAGGACAAGCTGCTGGTTTGGGTTCTGTGAGAAGCCCATGAGATGGAATTCAGAGACACTTGTGAGATTCTGTGTTTTCATGTTCTTTGAGCAACTTTTCATAAAGAAATTTAATTAGAAAAATGAAACACCAAAAAAAATACATATCTTCATTTGAAATATTCACAAGTATTTATAATTGAAATTCAAAGCCTTTATCAACATCATTCTGTTATGAAAAACCCAATTCCTCAAGACTCTTTCAATTATTGAAATTTTTGTTACCATCTCCATCCATACACACTTACTTTAGAAGCAGTCTTCTAAATAAGGATGCTTTACACTTCAGAATATCATGATTCCAGTAAAATCCAACTCTTTTAAGAAAAATAAAAGAGAGAAAGTAAATCCATGCCCATTTAAGAAAGAAAAAAATTCCATTGGAGAGAAAGTCAGAAGCATTCAAATGTACCTTTTTTCAGAAAATAATATCAGTTACCTTGACTTAGGGTAAAATAAGTATTAAGATCTAGGATTTTCCTTTCTGAATACTAAATTAAATCTGATGACATTATGGTGAGCCAGTTGTCTCCAAGGAGTTTTTCATTTATCTTGGATTTCTCATTTTTCCCTTTGAAGAATACAATTACTCATTCAAACTTTGTTCCATATTAAAAATTTAATATAATTTCTATCCTTGGCCTAAGTGCAATTAAATTTTTTATAATGATACTTCAGTTAAGTTTAATAATATAATGATATACAGATCACAAATGTGACATAAATGCACTTTCTACTATCAATTATTCAAGTAATTATAAATGATAAGAACCACCTTTGAGACTTCCAAGTTTGTACAGGATTATTTTAATTAGCTTTATACAATATCCATAAACTACTTGCTTTGTAAGACACTCTTTTGACTTTTTCTTTATTCTGTATTCTACACTGTCATGGTAATATAATTTACTGTTTTCCTGATCATAAACTCTCTTACAGTTGAAGACTGATCCCTGTATTGTGATTCTCTTATTTCTGCTACATGAAAGAAATTTAGGCATATTGTCTTTTTCAGGCCAAACAGAAAAGTAAGTAAAATAATGTAGACACAATTAAAATCATGCCAGCTCAAGAAAAATGTACATAAACTAATGCAAATACCTCCACAAATAATGTGATTCCCCCTCATGGATAAAATGATTACCTACCTTATATGGTTATTCTGAGTGTTTTTTCTTTTAAATTTAATAAACACTGGTTCTCTACAATTTATTTGTGGATTTACTTGGGGACATTTTTTAAAATGCAGATGCTCAGGTCTCAGACAAAAACCAATTTAATGAGAATATATGCATTGCAAGTTCTTGTGCTAATTTTGTAGACCAGAGTTGAGAACCACTGTCATAGAATATTTCCTGGCATTCTGAAAATGCTCCACTATTATTATCTAATACTATAGTAAATAATAACCACTATTATTAACATAAAATTTTTTAATAATATGAACATCAAAACTAATACTTTATAAAGATTTGAAAAGTCACCTACAAGTTGGCATTCTTTGCATCTCTACATGATTTTATTCTCCTGCACACTTGTACACATGGGTATTCACTATCATAGATTTCTTGAGTAGATTATTTTCCTGTCAAAGTTTCTAAAAACTTGCCTAAAAGTACCTAAAGCTCATGCAAGAAGTATACAAAACAACACCTGTTGCATCTGAAATGGATTAGGTTCCATCAGCAACTGGTTGTAAATCTCCCTGAGAAGAACACAGATCTATTGCAAATATTTTAATTGATGCAAATCATTACCTTTGAGAATGACCTCATTTAACTTCTAAGTTTATTATGAAAACACTTAAAATTTTTGTGCATCTCTCCCTGTCACTTATTAAAAATTTGTATAAAATATATTCATGGGGCATATTTCTGATTTCCAAAACTTAATGTACATTAAATTTTATAATTATTCAATTGCATTTGTTTTGCAAAACAATGTCCTGCATTATTACTTACAGCCTCTTTCTCTGAAGATATTCTATAGGAATATCTCTAGATTATGTGGCATAATGATCTATTTATGAAAATAAACCAAAAATTGTATCATCATATAGGGAATTATATTTCCATATGGCTATGGTGGAGAAGATTGCTCTGGGATGGGAGTCATGAAATGAACATTTTAGTTCCATATTACTAACCTGTTTTGAGAGGCAGAATATGTGTGAATCTATCCCCTTGCTGTGCTCATGCTACTTGAAGAAAATGAAAAGAATTACACCCATCTCCACAGGTGTGACAGTGAAAGGAAGTTTAGAACTTCAGTATTCAATCATTTTGAATTGTTTTTAATAAAGAATCACATCATTATACAAGCAAAAAGAAATATGGTAAATTGTATTCAAGTGGCACTGGGGTACGGAATGATGTGAAGCTCAAAAATTTTTCTCAGCCTTAGGCACAGCTTGATCTGCACAATTTTCTTTGTGCCTCTCTTTATTCTTTTGATCACAAACATATCTTCAGTGTTTTAAAATATTTGATATAAATACAATTAATCAAGCATAGGGTCCACATGTCTATGACATACACATGAGGTGTTTTATCTTGTTTCTACATCTATTGGGCATTCATGAAAGTAAGGGATGTGTGGACACAACATACCAAGTGTGTCAGAGTAATGTTGATTAATGATGGTTATTGTGAACAAGAGAGAGTCCACTCAGTATTTGAAAGACATTTTTTAAATTGTGGATGCCTCTTCTGTCCCAAAGAATAGGCTGTGGAGAATCAGATCTAAGGAATAATATATCATTTCTCTCCAAATGTATGCATATAATTACACACGCACAAAATGCCCTGTTACAAAAAGAGCAAAATGGTAAGTCATAGGACTTATTGAGTAATATTGAGATTTCCTTATTATCAACAATTTTATATATACCTTCTATTTTGCCCTAATTTTATATTATATACATTAAGCCTACAATGGAGCAATCATTATCTGTTTAACCCATACTCAGGGCTGTTGCATTAACTAGAAATGAACACAAATGACAATGTTATGTCCCAGAGATACTAATGACCTCTTCTACATCACAGAATTAATAAGTGGAACTGAAAAGATTAAAAATTAATCTCACACATTCTGTCCAGTGAACTAAGATTTTTATTGTCTCCTAAGAAACAGAAATGTTTAAGCAGATATAATGAAGTTTTAACCACAGGAGCATCTGAGATACATTATTTAACGCTCTTATTCACTAAATGAAAATTTAATTCAGATCTTGCATGCCCCCAAGTAATATTGTAAGAGATAATCACATGCACAAAAATGATGTGTAAAGCTGAAAGAATACAGTGCACTGGTGGCAGAAGAGAAATATGTGCTGAATTTCCAAGTGTATATTCTTACTGTGATCATTGCCTGTGATCTTTGTCTATCCTGGTACCACACCCTGTTCTGTTCTATGAGCTAACAGGGACCCCCAAATGGAAGACCACAGGCATCTTTTCCTGGAGCACCAGGGAAGTGAAATGCTTGCTTGTGTTGTTAATGGAATGGTCTACCAGGATTGATATTCAGTGCTCTGTGTCTGTAATCAGTTCTACCTTACAACCTACACAGATTTTGTTAAAGTTATGGGGTCTTCCATTTCTATATGCAATAATAATGTGACTTGTAAACATAGGGAAACAAAACAGAAGAAATAAAACAAGCTACATGCAATGCAGGCGCAGTGTCTGGAATGCAGGAAGCCCTCCAAACCAGTTCATGACTGTATGGTTACTATCATCCTCTACACCCTTACCATCGCATTCATAACCCCTTTGGAGTGCTTAGGAAACACTGCAGGGACACTTCTTTTCCATTATTATGAGTGAGACACCAATCAAAAAAATTTATAGAAAGCATATTTAAAATAATAATTCTGCCTCTCCCACTATCACCAAGAACAAAAAAATTTCCATTTTTTAAACTGGTACTTTGATATTTATTATTTACCAAATGACTACCCAAACTGTCATGTTTGCCCTTACAGTGAGAAAACAATATTTAAGAATCATTACCATATTCATGATTTATTTCTGCACTTACAGGGTGATGCCGTTTCTCTGCTGTATCATAGTCGATGAGAAGAGACCCAAACACCCTCCTATATTTGTTACCCAATAAAGGCTCAGGCTTTGTCCTCAAGATTAAAAGTAATACAAATTCAGATAGGAACTTTATGATTCAGACTAGTATAGAGACTCTGATATAGCTGTGAAACTCACTGGACTGGAGTCATCAAATGAAAGGGTGGAAGGCAGAAGAAAATTATTGACAGCTATATGACATTGGAGGCTCCATGCATGGAGCTTATAATTAGCCAAATTGGCCCATGCCATTCCAATCTCTAAAGACTTTCTAATCTAATGACAAAGGAGATAATAAGTAAAGAAATGTCTACAAGAGGTCTTGGGTTCTTCCTCTACTTAGATAAAATTGGTGTGTCCTAATCACTTCTGTTAATTGTATATAATGTTTAAATATCTATCTGTTTTAATTTCATTTTTGGAGTAAAATACACATAACAAAACACATTGTATGCATTTCAATGACTTTAATTACATTTACCTTGTACTGAAACACTTGACATTAAAGATCTTTGGAACTTTTCATTTTCCAATCTGAAAATTAATATCCAACTTTAAATTTCTCTCTTCATCTACCAGCACTGTACTACGAAAATTATACTACTTTCTTTGTGTCCCATGGATTCTGATATGCTGTATTGTCATTGTCATTTCATTGAAGGAACTGTCTGATTTCTTCTTTAATTTCCTCTGTGACCCATTGGTTATTCAGAAGTGTGTTGTTCAATTTCCACATGTTTATGAAATTTTTTGAGTTTCTTTTGCTATGGATCTCCAATTTCATCGCACTATGGTCTGATAATATACAGGGGATGACTTCAATTCCTTTGCACTTACTTAAACTGTTGTATGTGTATATGGTCTATTTTTGAGAATGACCCATGTGCAGCTGAGAAGAATGTGTATTCTGATTTTGTGGGGTGGAAGACTTTGTAAACATCTGTTAAGTTCATTTGTTCAAGAGTTCGATTGAGTTCTAGTATTTCAGTACTTATTTTTTGTCTAGTTGATCTATCTATTTGTGACAGTGGGGTGTTAAGGTGAAATTGATTACAAAATTACAATACTGACATGGTCAGAGACTGAGAACTTATAAGTCTAAATGTTAGGTTGGTTTTCTTTTACCAAATATATTTAAAAGGATGTCACAGGAATTTTCATCTTTGGAGTCTTCCTAGGGTACTTACATTGCCTCTATTCTTCAAGCTGTAGACAATGAGATTCAGAACAGCCATGATCATAGTGTACATCATTTCAGCTGGCACGCTGTTTCTGCTAAATTTTAATACAGCTGAGCCATCATATACTCCAACACCTGTTCCATACAATAAGCAAACAACTGACAGTTGTGACCCATACGTAGAGAAGATTTTATTCTATCTGATTTTGGCATGTTGATTTTCAGAGTGGGAAACAATTTTGTAGTCTAAGGAAATGATCCATTAGACTGAGGGTGGGGAAGAACATGGCATTGGAAATGTACTTTATTGTTTCTGGGGTAGTTGTCAAAATAGGCAAGATTAAGGAGGTGGGCAGCATTACATAAGAAATTAGCAATTTTTCACATCCTTGAATAGGCAAACTATAAGAGAATAAAATTAGGCAATGGGAATCCAAATGCTGTGCAAAAATAAAAATTAAAACTACAAAGCCACAGAGGCAAGGGTTTCTGATGATCTAGAAACTCGGTGGGTTACAGAGGACCACAAACTCACCTTAGTCTATCACAGTCAGGAGCATGACATCCATATCACAAACATGAAAATCAGAGAGTGGTGTCAAGTAGCCTACATGGAGGATCACTGCTGTGAAGTTGGATGTGCGCAATCATCTTTGTGACCATGGTGGAGATGAAACAGTTAGTTCAGGAAAGGGTGAAGAGGAGAAAAACATGGGCATGTGGAGGTTAGAGTCAGAGCTGACAATAAGAAGGAGAAGGTTCTTGAGTACAATGATCAGGCACATGGACAGAAACAGTCCTAAAAGGAAAGGCTGCAGGTATGGAGCATCTTAGATTTCCAGGAGATGAAGCTCTGAAGCAAATGTTAGATGTTATCCTCCTACATAATTTGGTTGCCTGTGAGAAAGAAAAGATGGTTACACAGAAGAACAAATGTGCAGGTGCCAAATGCAATGTACATTTGTAATCCAGCTTCTCACTGGTAACATACACCCCCTTCAGGCCCATACACATTCAGCAATCTTTAAGTTGTGACAGACTCCATCTCCTAAGAAATCTTTCAGGACTTGCTTGTGAGTTAGTGATCAACTCAACTTTTTTATACATGTACTTAAAGACACTCATCTAAACAATTTAGAAGTCTAAGAATATCAGAGCTCATAAGTCCATAATCATGGTGAAAGTCATTCTATCGTTCTAAGCAATAAAGAGAACAAGAAATGTTCTTCTTTACCTAGAAAAATATTTTCTCTTTAAAGGAAATTTGGAAGCCAGGAAATAGGTCTTATTTTAATTAAGAATATTGTACAGGTTCTTTTCATTTACAATATTTGCAAACAGAGTGTTTACTTAGAGTGCTTGCATTATGTGGTCATAAAGAAAATCAATAATTCATCATCCAAAAATATTGTTATGCTCCAGTTATTTCCCCAAAATATTTTTATCATTTTTGTGCTTACTGATTTCTCTCCTTGATGGATATGTGTTGACTTGAATATTTATTCTTGTAAAATTATATCTATATAAATATTCCCCTTAGCCTTCCTTGAGTCCAAATCTTAATGAATATCTATTAGTTAAATATACACACTACTATGACACCACTACAGAGGCAAGGGTATATAGATGAGAAAATATAATAGGGGAATCTTAGGTCTTCTGGCTAATCCTGACTAAAAAAAGTTAAAAAACAAACTATACTAGAAAAATTCCCCTTGGAAGCAGGTCAAGAATGGGAATATAGAAAGAGAGAAAAATTGGATAAGATAGGCAACATTATGGCCTTGGGACTTACACTTTCACCAAGTGACCAGAAAAGGGGCTGACAGGCAGGACACAGAAAGCCAAGTGCACAATGATAAACCACACATCTCCAATAAAATATAGGAAAAGCAATGGGGTAGCTAACTAAATTTAAGGCAGTATGTACTCACACCTCTCACACTTATACTATTCACTATACTATTAACTCTAGGATAATTACAGAGTACAATAGATATCCACATACCCCCTCACTAACTCTAAGCTAGCTATGAGTAAGATAGTCCCTTGCCAACTAGCTGCCTACTCAAAAGATGAGGCCTTAAAAGGCAGTAGGTCAAGGAAAGTAAACAAACAGAAAAAATTTTTTAAAAACTTCATATAGGCCACCACAGAAAATGACATTAGGCAGAGATGCACAGAATGCAATTTGGATATGACAAGTTCCAGGAGTGGGGTGAAGGGTCACTCACATCTCTCTTAAAGCAGAGAGGAAGACAAGGCCTCTGGGTCATCCATCTTTTAGGGTCCCCCTACCCTGATTCTCTCTTTTAAGGGTACATATCTATCTTCTCCTTTCCCCTCCCTTCCTTTTCTTCTTTATGAATAAAGTGTGTTCGTTTCCTTAAACTAGTCCCTCTAAGTTTTTAGGTGGGCTGAGCTTATGATCCTGGTGGGATGTTTGGACAGCAGAGGAATGGTGCTTGTCCTCTTTTTTAAAAATTTAATTTTATTGGTACATTTTAGATATATAATATAATGACATGCATCTTAGATATTTGCACCCTTACATAATATATCTGTATTCTTATTTTCCCCTATTCCACTGCCGTCCCTTGAACCCCTCCACTCCTTCACATTTACAATGACTTTATTGCCATTTTTTTCATTTTCTCACATTAATTCCATTCCTTCCTTTCCTTTCCCAACCCCTCCCACTTCCACTTCCCCTTTGGCCCTTTCCTGCCTATTTCACACTATGTATTATACCTTATAGTAATTAATTACACTTTTAGTTTCTCACTCCAGAGAAACTATTTGGATTTACACACCTGTCCTATTTATTTCACTGAAGAGTATCTCCTCAATGTGCATCCATTTACCTCCAAATGTCTCTAATTTCTCATTCCTTATGGCTGAGTAGTACTCCATTTTATAAGAAAAATTACATTTTCTTTGTCCAGTATCCAGGTGATGGGCATTTGGGCTGTTTCCAAGTTTTAGCTATTACAAACTGCACTGCTATGAACATGGGTGCACATATATCGCTGCGATGTGATGCTTTTAATTCTTTTGGGAATATACCCAGCAGGGGAATAGCTGGGTCAAATGGGACTTCCAAACCTACTTTTTTGACGTATCTCCATACTGATTTCCTCAGTGTTTGTACCACTCTACACTCCCACCAGCAGCGGAGCAAGATTCTTCTTTCTCCACAGCCCTGCCAGCATTTGCTGTTGGTTGATTTCATGATAACAGCCATTCTTTGTGGGTTGAGGTGTAATCTCAGTGTTGTTTTCATTTGCAACTATCCAATGACCACCAATGTTGAACATTTTTTCATTTTTATTTGGTATTCCTACTTCTTTGTATAAGAAATGTCTGTTCATTTCAGATGCTCAATTTTGGATTGATCTTTAGAATTGGGAGTTCTGCTTTTTAAAAATAAATCTTTATATATTCTCGATAGTAGGCCTTTGTAGAGGAACAGCTGGTGAAAAATTTTTTCCACATTATGAGATGTCTCTTCTCACTGCTCATGGTTTCTCTTGCTGTACAATAAGCTTTTTAATAAGAAGAGATCCTACTTGTTGATTGTGCTAGTTCACATGTGACTGAGGTCTTCAAGAGTTCTACCTAACCTTTCTTCCAGCTGGGTTAGTGTTTCTGTTTTAATATTTAGATCTTTAATCCATTTCAATTTTAGTTTAGTTCATGGTGAGAGATATAAATCTAGTTCTAATCTTTGGAAAGTTGAAATCCAATTTTTCCAGCACCGTTTATTAAAGAGTCTATCTTTCCTACAGTGAGGGCATTTGTTTCTGTCAAAGATGAGGTGGCTGAGTGTGTCTGGAGTTGTTTCTGCATCTTCTAATCTGTTCCACTGGTCCTTAGGTCTTTTTCTTTGCCAGTATTTTGCTATTTTTATCATAGTAGCTTTGTAAAATATTTTCAAGTTGGGGATTTTGATACCTCCAACTTATCTTTATTGCCTAGAATTGCTTTTGCTATTCTAGGTCTCTTCTTGTTTCACCAGAATTTTTGGATTGTTTTCTCAAGGTGTGTGATGTTGCTAGAATTTCAATTGAGGTTGCATTGGATCTTCATATCAGTTGGAAGTATGGCCATTTTCACTATGTTGGTTCTTCCTACCCAGAAGCAAGGGACGTGTTTCCATTTTCTGATATCCTATTCCATCTCTTTTCTCAGAGTGCTCTAGTTTTCAGAGTAGGGGTCTTTGATTTCTTTCGTTAGGTTGATTCCTAGGTATTTCAATGTTTTGGATGCTATCGTGAAAGGAATTGTTTGTCCTATTTCTCACTCAGTGAGTCTGCTGTTTGTGTACAGGATAGCTATTGATTTTTGTGTGTTGATCTTGTATCCTACTACTTGACTGAATTTGGTTATTAGGTCTAGAAAACTTTTGATGGAGTTTTTGGGGTCTTCTATGTAGAGTATCATGTCATCTGCAAATAATGACAATTTACCTGCTTCATTTCCTATCTTTATTCCTTTTATGTCTTTCTTTTCTCTAATTGCTATGGCTAATGTTTCCAAAACTATATTAAATAGGACTGGTGATAGTGGACCTCCTTGTCTTTTTCCTGATTTTAATGTGAAATATTTCAGTTTGTGAACATTTAATATGATATTGGTGGTTGGTTTTACATAGAAGGCTTTTACCAGATTGAGGTTGAGACCATCTATACAAATTTGTGTAGGGTTTTTATGAGAAATGTGTGTTGGATTTTGTCAAATGCTTTTTCTGCATCTATTGAGATGATCATATGGTTTTTGTCTTTGGCTCTATTAATATAGTGTATTACATTTATTGATTTGTGTATGTTGAATTATCCCTGCATCCCTAGGATGAATCAGATTTGTTCAGGGCATATGATCTTCTTGATGGTCTTCTGCATTCTCTTTGCGAGTATCTTATTAAGGATTTTTGCATCTATGTTCATTAGTGAGGTTGGCCTATACTTCTATTTTTCAGTTGGGTCTTTCTGTCCTTTGGGGATCAAGGTGATGCTTGCTTCCAAGAATGAATTTGGGAGTATTGCTTCCCTTTCAATTTCACTGAAGAGTTTAAAGAGTAGTGGCAGTAATTACTATCTGAGTATCTTGGAGAATTTAACAGTGAAGCCATCAGAGCCTAGGCTTTTCTTAGTTGGTAAGTTTTTAATTACAATTTCATTCATTAATATTGGGTTGTTGCAAATTTTTAGATCATCTTCGTTCAACTTTGGTAATTCATACATATCTAGAAATCTTTCCATTTCTTCTATGTTTTCCATCTTATTGGCATATAGGTTCTTGAAGTAGGTATTGATGATCCTCTGGATTTCCACTGGGTTCATTGTAATTTCACCCCGTTCATTTCCAATTGCATGGATTTGGGCTTTTCTTTCCTTTTTTAGTAAGGGTGTCTATGATTTTCTCAATTTTGATTATCCTTTCACAGAACAAACTCGTTGCTTGATTGACTTTTTGTACAATCATCTTAGTCTCAATTTCATTTATTTCTGCTCTGATCTTTATAATTTCCTCCCTTGTATGAGCTTTGGGTTTGTCCTTTTCTTCTTTTTCTAGAAGCTTGAGGTTCAACATCAGGTTGTATAACTGAGCTTGGTCTGTTTTCCTAATATGAGTATTCACTGCTATGAATTTCCCTCATAAGACTGTTTTCATTCTATCCCATAGACTGTGATATGTTGTATTGACATTGTAATTTAAGTATAGAAATTGTCTGATTTCTTTTTAAATTTTCTCTATTACCCACTGGTTATTCAGAAGTGTGTTGTTCAGTTTCCTTGTGTTTAATAATTCTTGGGGTTCTTTTGCTATTGGTGTCCAATGTCATCCTACTATGGTCTGATAATATACAGGGGAGAACTTCAGTTCCTTTGACTTACTTAAACATGTTCTATGAGCGAGTATGTGGTCTATTGTGTAGAATGACCCATCTCAGGCTAAAAAAAGAATGTGTATTCTGATTTTGTGGGGTGAAACAGTCTGTAAACACCTTTCAAATGCATTTGTTCAAGAATTTCATTGAGTTCTAGTATTTACTTGTTTATTTTTTGTCTAGTTGATCTATTTGTGACAGTGGTGTATTGAGTTCCCCTAGTACTATTGTATTAGTACTTATTCGATTTTCCATGTCTATTAGAATTTATTTTATATAGTTGATTGCACTAGTGTTTTGTGCATGTTTATTTATGATTGTCATCTCTTCCTCTTGGATAGTTTAATTTATAAGTAAGTAATGTCCCGCTTTGATCCTCTTAATCAGAGTTGGTTTCAAAGGTATTTGATTTACAGAGAGGATACTACTCCTGCTTTTTGGAGGGTTCCTATCACATGAATTATTGTTTTCCACCCTTTAACTTTCAGTCCATGAGTTTCTTTTTGAATTAAGTGTGTTTCTTTTTTGCAGCATATTGTTGAATCTTGCTTCTTGACCCATTCTGCCAGTTTCTTTTAATTGGTGAATGGAGACCATTAACATTGATGGTTATAATTGATATGTACTGACTTATCATTGCTCTACCTTTTTTTTTTCTTTTTGTGGGATTCTCCTGCATTACGTTTAATTTCTTGTCATGCCTGATGGATTCATTCTGCTGTGCTTGCTAGGGTTGTGATCCTCATTTTCCTTTCCTAGAATACTGTTTAAAATTATTTGGAGTGCTGGTTTAGTATTCATGAAGTTCCTCATGTGCTTTTTGCCATGAAAGTATCTTATTTCTCCATCAGTTTTAAAAGATAGTTTTGCAGGGTGTGTCAATGTGGGTTGGACATTGTTTTCCTTTAGGGCTTTAAATACACCATTCCAAGCTCTACTTGCCTTGAGGGTTTGCATTGAGAAGTCTGCTGTGAGTCTGGTGGGCTTTCTTTTGTATGTGATTCATTTCTTTTCTCTATTTGCTTGTAGAATATTGTTCTTCTGTTGGGTTTCTGGAATCTTAACTATTATATGCCTATTTGTAGATTTTCTTTTTTGATCAAGACTAGTTGAAGTCCTATATGCCTCACTTATCTGTATGTCAAGTTCTTTTCCCCTCCTTGGGAAGTTTTCTGCCATTACTTCTATGCATGTTTTTATATCATTTGCACTTTCTCCTGTTTCTTCATTGCCTCTGATTAGTCTTATGTTATTCTTCTTTGCATCATCCAGCAGCTGCTGAATTGATTTCTGATGGTCTAGTACTATTTTTAAGAAATTTTTGTTTTCCTGGTCAGTAATTGCAATCCTATATTCTATATCTGAAATTCTGTCTTCACATTGGCTCATTCTACTGTGTAAATTTTCAGTGGCGTTTTTAATGTACAGGAAATCTATTTTCATCTGTTTCATGGATTCCATTGTTTTCCTATGTTGGGATTCCATCATGATCCTCAGCTCCTTGATTATTTTTAAATCTGTTTCTGCTCTAGATTTATTAATCACATCTTGCACTATGGGTACAATCTCTGTTGTTATCTGAGAAATTATTTCTGATTTCATTCTTTCCAGATCCTTTTTCATTGCCAATTCAGGGTGTCCAGGTGGTTGAGTATCAGTTTGTTCCATCATGTTGCCTTTCAGCGTTGTCTTAGGTGATCTGGAAATTTGTTTTTGAGACTTTTTCACATGTCTTCTCATTTCAACAGCTCCAGCCTGCTGTACCTTTGTTAAGGTGAATATTTGCTCACCCAGTGGTCTTCAGTTCTTAGCAAGCCACTGAGCAACCTTTTCTCTGCTGCTCACCAGTGGCCCAATTCCTGAGTTCAGAATATTTACCTTCTCGATCCCTGAGCTGACCTGTTGTCTGGCTTCTAGCTGGAGTCTGTCCACACTTGGGATGGTATCAAGGAGTGCCTCTGTCTAGCACCTGTCCCCCTACAGAACTGTTGTCTGGGAGTGCTTTTGGCTGGGAACTGTGGACCTCAGTCCCTGGTGTCTGAACAGGCCTCTGGCTAGGGTCTCTGTGTACTTACCTGTGGTTGGGTGTGGACTTCTGGGTGATGATTGTGTTCCTGTGCCACTCTTTTCTGTATAGTCCCTTGGCTTGGGCCTGTGTGCCCATGTGGCTGGGGTCAGGGTGGGGCTGTGGATAGAGCTGCCTGAAGGTATGCTGCTCTTGTCCACACCACTGCTCACTGAGATCTGTATACACTTCCTAATGGTATCTGGGTGGCTCTCTCTGGCACTTGTCTTTTTGATGCAATATCTTTGGTTCCCTGATCAGGAGCCAGACATGACACTACTAACCTAAAATGCGGTAGAAGTACACACTTAACCTATCAGTGGCTTAAATAATAATAAAATGTTAGTGAAACTGATTTTTTAAATTTTATACATGTTGACTTTACTGAATCCAGTCTCAGCAATATATCTTATAGGGATTTTTTTGCATGACTATTTTTCATTTTGTGTTCTGTAGTGAACTGTTGAAACTGGTCTGTTTTATTTCTAATCCTAAATTTCCTTATTTAAGAATTAAATTTCCTTAGTTAAGTACTAGCACCATGAAATTCCAAACTCTAAACTTAAATGTCAACCTTTTTATCTCTCATTGACAGGTTTCTGTCACCTTTTCCTGACACATGAAATTCTTTCACAGCTGCACAGCCTTACCAAAGAAAAATGTGTGATATAATTTTTCTGTTTATTGTTATAAAAATATACTTTCAAAATTCATTATATCATGCCAGTAAAAACTAACAGATAATATAAACATGAAGGATGTGTCTTTGAGCTCAATAATTGATGTATATTCAATTTGACAATGAATCACTTATTTCCTCCCCCCCCCCAAAAAATCAGTGCTATTAAATACATCTTGTCACTCTTAAAATAAGCTTTCAAGGGCCAGAGATTTGGCTCAGTGGTGCCACTCCCTGCCTTGCAAGGTCCTGAGTTTGATCTATAGTACAAAAAAAAAAGAAGATAAACTTTCAAAAATATTCCTGTAGTCTGTTTGTTAATTATCCTTAAATGATTGTTTACCAAGTAATTGCATATTATATAAGAAATATTTTCATTTAGGCTCAGTAGAGAATACTGGAAATTGTAGTGAGAGTGAGGAAGTTAACATTTTAGACCTGTACCACTGATCTATTACTAAACGCACACTGTGGGTTAATCTGTACACTTCCCCTGTTCTTACAGCCTCATGGAAATATGAAGAGTATCGCCCAACTCCACTACATGTGTGGACCTAAAGGAAGTTTGGAACTTAAATGTGTAGTCACTTCATGTTTTCATCTTCAGATAAAGACCTCTTTCTTTTTACAAATAGCATGTTTATTGGCAGTTAAATTTGAAAAGAGGTGCAGAAGCATAAAAGGATGTTAAGTTCTAAAATATGCACAGACCTGTTCACCATGCCACCTACTTCCCTTTTTGTATATTTTACTATTTTTATGCCCATGCAAATATTTGCTATGTTCTTGGAATAATTAAATGTCTTAGCTGCTTCTAAATGAAGATACAAGGCCTTTGCATTCCTAAAATAGACAAAAACAAGAGCTATTTTACTTTGGCTCTAATTCTATGTGACATTCCCAGGTGGGACATAAGCTCCACAGAGTAAAGCACCAGCCTGTAAAACCCACGGCCATTATGCCCACTTATTGTGATCCAAGTAAGAAACCAATCAGTGTTTAAAGAGGATTTTTATTTTTAATTCCTCCTGTGTGTCAGGATAGAGACAGGATCCAGGAAAGCTGAAATGAAAATCAATTGATCTTCTCCAAATACATGCATATATTTATACAAAGGTCAAAACCAATTGGCATTTTATAGAAAAAATAAAATGACAATTTTAGATCCTAGAAAATTTTACTTTAAAAGCATGAAACTGAATCTTTTATCATTGGTTCTAAGAATACTTACATTTCCTTTTAGCCTTACAATGTAGTTGTAAAAACAAAAAATCAACTCAGATGTCAAGGTTTAGTGTAAGAGATTGAAAAAAACCTTGCCATATGTTACAGAAATCATAAGGGCTGGAAATGGGATTCAGAAATAAATTGTGATTCTTTATATGTGATCTACCAATACTTTACTTTGTTTCTCAAGCATCAAAAAGTTTTTAGCAAAGATCAGAGCTTAAAATTATGCTCATGTCTGAGGAACATTAAACTTTTTCACATGGGTTCTCTTTTGTATAAAAAGACTAGTGTATCAATAAAATAAAGAAAAATAAAGATGCCCTATGTGTGACATCAGATAGCCACATGTAAATGTCTCTTCACCCTCTTCTACCCTACACACTGTAATAAATTACACAAAAATAGTGTATCCTTTTCATTCTTTAAAATATTGGTATGTCTCTCTTACGCTTGAGGAACATAGTGCTGTTAAAATTTTAAAAATTACATGTAACTGATAACTCAGATGTTGCCATTTAGGAATCCCTCAAAATTGGTTCACAATGCTTTGGTTACTTTCATCCTAATGCTCTTCCTCATCAGCACCCTAGGAAGAAATGTCCTCCCTTTTGAGGAGCTGAGGAGATAATTTACAGATAACCAAAATCTACTATCCTGGACTAGATATTTGGGAAGAAACACCAGTGGGGAAGTAAAAGAAAACTTTGAGGATTTGGGAATCCCATCACACACTTATGTACACACAAGTACATAAGACTAAAAACTACTGCGGTGAGGAGTGTGCACAATGTTATTATTACATCTCACTATCCAAACTTTCATGTGTGTTCATGATGCAAAACAATGGGTCCAATAGTCCCTCTTTTATCCATCTTTCCCTTTAATAGTTAAATAAGTTCCCTATTTACATACAAATGAGTTCCTTTCCAAGAGAATGTTCACAAGTCAGATTCATTCATATATGACAAATTGAATCTTATACAGTACATCTGCAGAAGTTTGTGACTGGAATGTTCCTAAGTCAGGGATTTACTGTATTGAGTTAAGTGGTGTCTCTACTGCGTCATGTCCAAAATCTATAAACCCTTTACCCCCACATGCTAGAGGGACAATGAAGTCTCCACATAAACCCAGAGCACTGACATCAACAATATCAGGTAGGGACATCCTATTTCAGACAACCATGATGAAGGAGACACAGCTACAGAACTGATTGGAACAATGATAAAGAAATGCAGCAGGAACCGGCTATGTATTTTGATCTTGGAAACTGAATATACACAACTCTTAACTGCCAAAATTGGTACATGTTACCCTAATCTCTAGTGACTTCTGAAATATAATGGAAATTGAAGAAAAGAGATAAAACGAATATTTTCAAAAGATTTTGGATCATCTGCTACTCAAGAGGAGTTGCAAATGTACTATTCATTTTGTTAATTTCTTTCTTTAAAATAAAAAATAGTGTGTTTTATTTCCATTCTTCACTGTGTAAGATACACATAACTCAATGTATCACATTTACAATTTTCATGCATGTACTGATATCATTTTTTGTGCAAAAATCACTCTTTATCCATCTTCAAAAATTTTTCAACTTACAAAATAAAACATAGCATCCATGTAAATTCTACCTCCCTCAAATACCTTTGATTGCAATATGAAATATGATAAAATATTAAACTTCTGAAATCAAATTACCAGTATTTCAAAGTGAGTTTTGGGTGTTTAATTTCACAATATTTTCAAACCTACATTTCAAAAGGTTGACAGACATCTTGGGATTACACTCTCCAACTGTAGAGCCTCTTCAAGGTGCTACTAATATCCCTATTCCTCAGGCTATAGATGAAGGGATTCAGCATAGGGGTGACTATGGTATACATCAATGAGGCCACCATGCCCTGGATGGGAGAATAAGACACATCTGAACCAAGATACACCCCAATACCAGTCCCATAAAATAAGCAAAGAGCTGAAAGATGAGAGCTACAGGTAGAAAAGGCTTTGTACCTCCCTCCAGATGATGGGATTTTGAGAATGGAGAAAACAATCTTATAATAAGAGAAAAAGAGCCCTGAGATGGGGAAAAAGCCAAAAATAATACTAACAATATATGTGACCATGGTTTTGATTAAAGGACCAGAACATGAAAGGCTAAGGAGTTGAGAAGGGTCACAGAAGAAATTAGCAATTTTTACATCTTTGAAGCAGCCAAATTGTAAAACAACTACATTGTGCAGCTGAGATTCCACAAGGCTAACAAAGACAGACATCAACAATAGTAAGACACACCGGTGTGGGTTCATAATGATTGTGTAATGCAGGGGGTGGCAGATGGCCACAAAGCGGTCATAGGCCATTACAGTCAGAAGCATGTCATCCATACTTGCAAAAATGAGAAACACAGACATCTGTGTGAGGCAACCCACATAGGAAATGGCTCTGTTATGACTTAGGATGTCCACAATCATCTTTGGGACCGTAGTAGAGATGAAACAGATGTCAACAAAGGACAGGTTGGAGAGGAAGAAGTACATGGGAGTGTGGAGATGGGACTCAGTGCTGATGGCCAGGATGATGAGCAGGTTTCCAACCACTGTGACCAGGTACATGGACAGGAACAGCCCAAAGAGGATGGGCTGCAAGTCTGGATCTTCTGAGAAGCCCAGGAGATGGAATTCTGAGACCTGTGTTAGATTATATGTTTTGATAGTGCTTGAACACCTTTTCAAAAAGAAAATTCATTAGGAAAATGAAATTAATAAATAGCACACAAAACTCTGCGTATGTTATACATTTGAATATTCCCAATAAAATTATCTCTATATGAAGGCCAAGACCTTCAGCAATATCATTCTACTATGACAAACTTGACTTTCACAATGTCTTTCACTATTGTGTTATTTCTTTTCCACTGCCATCCATACAGTCCTGCTTTATAAATATTCAGCTGCACACTGTTAGTAGATCAAGAATTTTATGGGTTAGAACGCTATGAACCCAGTAAAGTATACACAGTTTTATTTCAAAAAACATTGAAAGAAAGTTAAGCCATCCCTCTTTTAAAAGTATGATTCTATTTAAGAAAATGAAAAATATTCAACTATAAGTTGCTTTAATTTCAGATAATGGTAAAATATCCCATAACTTCAGGTCTCTACAATACTACAAGAACTAGGACTGCATTATCTGATAATAAATTAAAGTGAAATTGATCATAATCAGAACACATTGTGTCGAGCCAGTTACATCACAGAAATTTTGGGAGGTTTTCTGATTTCCATCTTTCAATGAGATAATAGCTAACTCAGCCTTTTTAACTGTATCAGTAATTTAATATGTAACTCTTATCCTTGTCTTACTCTTATGTGTTTACTCTTATGTGTATGAATGAGGCTAAAATAGAAGCACAAAATTTTAGTACATTATGACAATTATAGCATTAGCCCATACTATACTTGTTAATGAGTCTCAAAAAATGATAAAAAGCATGTTTGACAAATTTAAATTTATACAGGATTTTTTATAATAAAACACCACTAATATATTTGCTAGTTTGACATCTCTTTGTTCCTTTTACTGATTCAGTATTCTACGTATGTTGTCAATATGCTTTATTGTTTTTCCTGATCATAAACCTTTTTTTTGCAGTGGAAGATGTTAGAATTTTAAAAAGCCTGGCTGAGTCCTATGCTGCCTAATTCTGACTGACAGATTTTCACATCAGTTTTTTTCCCCAATATAAGCCTTGCATTTCTCTTATTTCAGCTACACAAAGGAAACTAGGACACATATTTTTGTCAAGCTAAACTGCAATTTAGCTGGGAGAATATACAAAAGAGAAAAGCACATGGAATAATATAAGCATACTTGGAAACTCATCTGCAGCAAAAAAGTACATAAATAGAGTAAGAATTGTGTAAATAATATAATCTTCTCTCATTTGTATAACAAGAATAATTATCTACCTTACATGGTACTTTTAAAAATGTGTTTTCAAAATAATTTAGTTTGCATCACTGTTGGTTCTAATTTGGTTACATATTTATCCAGGGACATTTTCAATATTCAGATACTATAGCCTCAGACCATGAAATTTAATCTACATTTCAGATTTTTGTGTTATTTTCTTCCAATAGAGTTGAGAACCACTGTCTTAGCATATTTGCTAGCATTTAGAAAATCTTCAATTTAATATAGTCTATACAGATACAGACATAAATATATAATAGTTTTTACATGAACACCCATATATTTTGAGATACGCACAATCACCTAAGAAATGTCAATTCTTGGTGTATCTCCATTATTTCATTCCCTTGCTCTCTTGGTCTCATAGGAATCAATTCTCATCAATTTCTTGGCTAGATTTTCCTTTCAATATTTCAGGATCAGCACTGATTTATGAATTTACAAACAGTTTTCTTAAAAACTTACATACAGAGTACCTACAACTCATCTCAGTATTTTTTTAAAAAACAAGTATTGTGCCTTATACAGAGTAGATTACATACTCAAGTGATTTTAACTCTCCTTTAACTATTGCCACCAGGACCTGAGAGATTAAAAACTTCATTTGCCTTGTAAGTTTATTCTTAAGACAATGTTTTCAAAACTTTTGTGCCTCTCTGCTTGTCACATGAAAATTTGTATAAAATATATTGATGGGGGATACTTTCTGATTTCCAGCAAATAACGTATGTGAAATCTCACAGGTTAATTTCTCAAAACAGTGGGTAAGTCATTATAATTTACATCCTTTTGTTCTTGAGACATATCTTCAAAATATACCTGAGGTCTGTCCAGTCATGATAACACACATACTCAAAAATTCATGATCATGAAGGGAATAACATTTCCATTTTTCTCCAGTGGAGGAGCTTGCTACAAGAAATAGAACTGGGGAACTGAACATTTTAGTCCTCTGCCATTGTTCTGTTACAGTAGGCAGAATGTGTGTGAATCTCTCTTCCTCTCTGCCCTCATACTGCCTGAAGATAATAAGGACAAAAACATTCATCTCCACAAGGTGGCAAATAAACAAATTTTGGAACTTAAGTATTTGCAATTCTTTGTTTCTTTATAAATGACTTACATGATTACACAAATAGGAAGTTTACTGATAGTGTAAACTATATTCAACAGGCACTGGAGCCTGGAATGATGTAAAGTTCTGTAATACATCTCAGCCAGAAGTACACATTCACCTGCTCCCATCTCTTTGTGACTTTTTAACCAATGAATACATCTGTGGTGTTTTAAAATATTTTATATAGATGGAATTAAATGACATAGCATTCATGTGTCAAAAATAATAAGTGGAGAAGAAAGGATTAAAAAATGAATTGACAGGTGCTGTCCAATGCAGTAAAACTTTTCATTTTACAATAACAGAAAGATATGAGGAGAGATTCCAAGTCCTAATCATTGCTATATTATAGTATCATATTTTAACTCTCATGTTTCCTAGAGGGAAATGATATCATGACCTGACTTATCCCCATTTGAGGCTGTGTGAAATTATTGCAAACCTGGAGGAGGATATGGGGAGCTACAAGATATTCTCCAGTAGTGGCAGGAGAGAAATTTGTGAGGGTGGTCTGTCTTTCCTACTGTAGATGTAGCTGATCCCATTCATTGCTCTGTTCTATGAGCTTTCAGGAACCCCCAACAGGAAAGGCATGGTGGGCAAGGTCTCCCTGCCTGATGTGACAGAGAAGTGAAGTGGTTGGTTGTGTTGTTAAGGACAATTTGGCAGTGTTATTTCTCCTATAATTCCATGTCTGCTATCAGACAGCCCAATTCAGGTGAATAATTTTTCTACCTAAAAATCTACTTCGGGTTCCATTGAAATGACAGGCTTTCAATTTTTATAAGCAATAATAACATGATTAATTATAACTACAGCAAGACAAAGCACATTAAATGAAACAAGCTACATAGAACACATTGCTCAGTGCCTGGAATACAAGAAGACCACAAAACTAGTTTGCGATGTTACGGTCACTGTCCTCCTCCTCTCCATCCTTATCATCACCTTCATAAAACTTGTAGCATGCTTAACAAACACCGAATAAGGGAATATTTTCTGATGCTATGTGTGAGGCATCAATGAGAAATAAAAACAGGTCATGTAGAAAGCAAATTTTAAATATAATTCTGCTTTCCCCAATAAAACCATGAACATAAAATTTTGATTCCTTATAACTGATATTTTTCATATTTCTACCCCTCTACCTGATTACTTAAAGTGTCATATTTGTCCTTATGATGAAAAAAAATAATTTCAGTGATTCTTCCCATATCATTGAGATCTCCCTGCACTTACTGGGTGGTGCTGTTTCTCTGCTGGGGCATAGTCAAGGAGACCAGACCCAAAGACTCTCCTATGTCTGCTGCCCAGTGAAGTACAGGCTCTATCCAAAGTATTGAAATTAATACAGAGTCAAATAGGAGTTTCCTGAAACAGACAACCATGGACCCTGGGACATGGGTATGGAGGTCACTGGACTGGAGTCATCAAACAGAAAGCCTGGAGCACAAGCTGATTATTTACTACCCTGTGACCTTGGGGGCTCAATACCCACAGCTCATAATTAGCCAAATAGGTCCCTGCCATCCCAATCTCTAAGGACTTCGAACACTAATGGAAGATGGAGACACAAAGAAAATAAGTGTCCACAAGGGTTTTTTGGGATTTTTTTCTCTACTTAGGTAAAATTGGTATGTAATATTTGCTTCTGTAATTTGTGTATAGCTTTTAAATAACCATCTGCCTTTATTTCATTCATGGGGTAACATACACATATCAAACAACTTAAAATATTTACCATATTAATTAAGTATATATTTTGATGACACAACATCATACATCATCAAGTAATTTTCATTTTCCAAAGTGAAATATATACTCAATATTAAAATTGCCTGGTCATCCCACCAGGATTACACTATGAAAAATTTTAACAAATGAAAGCCACAAAATTATACTTACATGACCAAATAGGCAGAACTTACAAGTCTAGATATTAGGTTGCTTTGCTTTTTCCAAACTATATTCAAATGGATGTCACAAGTCCATAGAGAAGACTGTTCTGCTATGGGGTCTCCCTAGGGTGCTTATAATGCCCCAATTTCTCATGGTGTAGATGAAGGTATTCAGCACAGTGGGGGCCACTGTATGCATCAAAGAAGCTACTAAACTCTCTGTAGAAAATTTTGATAAAGGTGAGCTAACATATACTCCAATGCCTCATCCACAAAATCAGCAAACAAAAGACAGTAGGGAGACACACACCCTCTGATGGGGTTTTCAGAGTGAGAAAACACTTTTGTAGTAAGAGGAAAATATCTATAAGAAAGGGTTCAGGGAGAACATGGCACCAGAGATATACTTCACTGTGTTACTAGGGAAGATGTCAAAACAGACAAGATTAAGAATGTGGTCAGTGTTACAAAAGAAATTAGCAATTCCACATCCTTGAACTTAGGAAATTATTAAGACAATATAATTAGGCAAATATGAGTCCAAAACGCTAAGCAAAAATAAAATCCAAAACTAAGAACCCACAAAGGCAAGGTTTTCTGATTACTGAGTCATTGGGTTACAGATGGCCCCAAACTGATCACAGGCTACACAGTCAGGAGACTATGATCCCTAATCCCAAAGATTAAAAGGAGACCTTTGTGTCAAACACCCTACATAGTAGATGACTCTGCTGTGAGGCTGGGTGTCCACAATCATCTTTCAGACCATGGTAGAGGAGATGAAACAGAGTTAGCCACAGAGAAGATCTAGAGAAGAACATGGGGGTGTGGAGGTGAGAGTCAGAACTGATGGCCAGGGTAATGAGCAGGTTCCCGAGTGCTGTGCCCAGGAACATGCACAGAAATGGCCCTAAGTGGACAAGCTGCAAGTTCAGAATATGTGAGAGTCCCAAGGGATGGAATTCTGAGGCAAATATTCTTCTCAATAGCTTGAACACTTCTGAAAAAGAAAACAGTGTTGGGCAAAGGAACAAAAGTGCAGATACTACCTATCTATTTGAAATCCAAGTTCTCACTAGCAGTGCATACACTCTTGAGATCCAATAACTTTAAAAATTCTTTAAGTTGTGACAAATAACATCTTTTTATAACTCTTTCAATGCTAATTTCTGAGTTATTCACCAGCTTCTGTATCCAACTTCTGCAGAAATACCCATCTGAAAAGTCTATAAGACCAAGAACCTTAGTGACAACAAGCCTGTGATCACAGTGAGAGTCATCCTGCCTCCATAACAAGGAGAATAAGAAATATTATTCTTTCTCTAGAATAAAATGGTTCTCACTAAAGGAAATTAGAAAATAATGAAATATATCTTATTTTATTCTAAGAAAATGGTATAAGTTCTCTGGACATACATTATTTATAAACAGTAAGAGTTTACATTTCATTATGTCGAAAATAATTAAAGTCAATAGTTCATAACCTGAAAATATTCCTATATGTCAGTTATTTTACAAGAATTTTCAAAACACTTTTTATTTTATTGATTTTCCTCCTTTATGGGTATCAGTAATGACCTAAATAATATTTATTCTATAAAATTATGACTATCTAAACTTTCTCTTTATCCCTCGTGGGGTCCAAGTCTCAATGAATATCCTTTAGTAAAATACACAACTTAATATGACTCCACTGACCTAAAATGTGGCATCAGTGCACACTGCAGAAATCAGTGTCTAAGAAAATAATGAAATGTTACAAAACACATTTGAAATTTTTTATTTATATACATATGTATTTCTATGAAAACCATCCAGTCACAGTAAAAAACTTGTGAAGACCTTTTTGCGTTTTTATTTTTTGTCCTGTATTCCATAGTGAACAGATGAAACTGCTTCATTTCCTTCTAATCTTAAACTTCCTTATTTATAGTTAAGTATTAGCACCAGTGAGATTTCAAAGCCCATATTTGCACATCAACCTGTTTATCACCTATTAACAGATTTTTTGTCAATTCTTCCCAGTATATTAATTACAACTTTTGTATCTCAGCTCCACGAAGAAAACTCTGGTTCATTGTTTTATCAGCATAAATTAATTGGAAAATAATCCAAAATAGAAAAATACATGAAATGGTGTAAGATATATCCAGGAACTTTCACCGTGTATGCTATACATATTAGAGTCGCCTACCTCATATAATAGTTTTCAAATTGTTTTGAGGGCGAAAATTCTGTCCTGGTGTAAAAATGGGTAACAGTGGGTTAACTGTGTAACTATCCTTGTTGAGAAAGTTATCTGTAACTGTAGTCACTACTGTCATGCAAACTCACTAGAACAAGGTGATCACAGAACCCTCCTGCCCCTTCCTTCCCCTTTCCTTATGTAATTATGTTTAGATAAATGGCTGTTTTTGCAATGATTAAGGTTGCTATTTCCCCCTCCGAAGAAAACATAAAGGTATAAAAATGAGAGTAAACTTCTGTTTGATGCTTTTGAAAGGATTTAAATCCCTTGAAACTGCCAGTAATAAAGCTGATTTTTGCTCTCCTACTCCATGTGGTTGGTGGTCTGTCCAGAGATGCTCAAGAGGTCATGCTTCAGTTTTATTCATGCATGTTAGTTTTACTTAATACTGTTTCACTTTTCCATGCTTGTACAAACATATAGTATACTTGACCATTTTAAAAATTCTTAAATGAAGTAAATTAATTTGCTCTAGTCCTATTTATTATTACTTTCATGTGAAGATATGTCAAAATATTCTCCAAGGATGGTATCATTCTCAGACCAATTTCATCAGAATACATGCATATACATTTTCGGTGGTCTTTTCCTAAACAAGGATTCAGAAACACTGCTGTTGATATATTCTGGCATTAGAAATTATGCACTAATATCACCTGTTATTATTATCATTTAACTGTAAAGCCAATTTGAAAATGTTTAGTAGCAACATTTTTATTGTTACTTGAATTATCTATAAAATTTAATTTGCTGATATTTCTGCATGAGTGTCTTAAGATGTGTAAACAAAATACTGTGAATGGTACTGCTGGGTTCCATCTATTGCAAAGGCAGACTCATTAACAAATTAATTATGATGTTTCATTATTCAACTTATTCACAAGATCTGACACCAATTGACTTCTAGCTCTTCTCCAAAGTCACAATGACCTTAAAAGTTAAATATTTACAATCAACTTACAACATTGAGTAAGCCATGACAGCACAACTAAAGACATGAAAAGATGCCATAAATACGGTTGAGGGGAAGAACATTAATAGAGATTAATGACAATGTACTTTTACTTCTATAATTTTATTAATTTCAATATTCATCCTAGCTTTTGATCACAGCTCACATAAGGACAATAGCAAATGTAACATTACCGAAATACAAAAGCACTTCATGTGAACAAATGTTGTATTGAATGGTATGAAGATGACACATCATTATTAACAATAATTCTACCTCAGTTTTATTTGTCTCTATTTTTAGCTTCACAAAAAAATATCACAAGGAGAACATCCATCATATGCTGAATCCTTACTGAATGGAATTATATCAACCATAAAATCAACTCAGATGCATTGCTGAGTCTTACAGATTCTAACCTGCAAGATGTTGACAAGTAAACCAATCAGTTATAATTTACCTGTAGTTTCTATATAGATCTCAGGATAGAATGCATTAATTTTTTCCATGATTCTCAGCCATCAGAAAGTTTTCAGAAGTCTGGGGGTCTTAAATATATGTTCATGACAAGTACATTATAAAATTGTTTCCAGTCTCCTGAAGAGGAAGGAAATTAAGACTTGACTTTGTCTCCTTTTACAACCTTTGCCGTACACTGCTCTATCTTCTAGTCTATCAGGCACCCCCTTAATGTGTGCACAGTGAGCAAGAAATTGCTTCTTGGATTGAAAAAGAAGTCAAGGGGAAAGTTGATTTTTTCAAGGGGACACCATGGAAGTATTTGCCTGCCAAGGTGCCCTTTGTTTCCAATCAGATTTGCCAATTCCAAAAATGGCTTCAATGTTTCAAGCTAAAACACTTAGCACAAGTTACAATAAAATGGCATGCTCTTCAATTTTCTATAAAATAAAATATATTAGCGTCTGGCAATCAGGACTGTCTCAATAGTAGTTCATGGTGTCCTGATTTCTGTCTTACTCATCCTCTACCTCATAGTGTAAACCTTTTTCAGTGTTTGCCAAAGAGAGAAGGTGAATCCATTTTCTGCTGCCCAGGATGGTACATCTATGGGAAGTAGAATCAGTGTGGAAGGAAAGCAAAAGTTCAGATGAGATTTTTATGTCCTTCATCAGAAACATGAATATACACTTTGCAGTACTCACTGTTGAAATCTAGCATGTTGTCTTTTCATGCATGTCTTTAAACTGGTGTACTTGTCCTGATGAGGAGGAAATATGTTTCTGATGATCCTGCATCTATCCATCATCCACCTTAGCACTTACTGGCTTTGTTGCATTTACACTGGGGCATCACCACAGCATGTGGATTCAATTCCCCTACCCTGCATAGTGCCAATAAAGACTCAGGCCTGACCCTCAGTATTGATATGAATGCAGTCTCAGATAGAAGCCTCTTGATGCAGATGACCAGAGGGGGAGGAGGAGACACAGTTTTGATGCCCATTGGCCTGGTCAGGCAGTAGATAAAGGGAACAGTCATGGTGCACATCACTAAGGCCATCACACTATTTCTGGGAGATTTTTACTGTAGATGAGCCAAAGTACAGTCCAAAGCCTGTTCTATAAAATAAGTGAAAAAGTGAAAGGTGAGATTTGTACATAGAGAAAGTTTTATATGACCCACAAGATGGTGTGATTTTAAGATGGAGAAAAAATTTATGGTAAGAGAAAAATAATTCTTAATATTGGGGGAAAACAAATACGATGCCAGAAATATGCTTCACTGTTATTGGTGAAGTTATCAAATAGGTGTGATTAAGGAAGTGGAAAGGGGCACAAAAGAAATTAGAAATTTCCAAATCCTTAAACTTGGTAAACTTAAAAGACAGCAGAACTCGGCAGCTGCAAGTCCAAAAGGCTAAGGCAAAATAATGCCAACATAGAGAAGACATAAAGGTGAGGATTCGTGATGACCAAGAAAGGCACAAATGGGCCAAAACTGACCACAGTCTTCACAGTCAGGTGCACATCATCTATGTATACAAAAATGATTTTAAAAGACATCTTTGGTAGAGATGTTAGTTCAAATGCCCGCAATCATCTTTGCATTGCTGGTAGGGATTAAGTAGATATGTGATGAAGAGGGGTCAGAAAAGAACCACGTGGTGATGTGGAGGGGGAGTCAGAGCTGAGAAGTAGGATAATTAGCAGGGTCCCAAGAACACGAACAGATACATGCACAGAAGTTTAAAGAGGAAGATCGGCAGTCTGGATCCTCTGAAAGACAAGCAGCATGGAATTCTGAGACATGTTAGATTTTATGCTTCCATAATACTTCTATACCTTTTGAAAAAAGAAAGAGCATTGCTCCACTTTCCAAAACAAACACCACCATTATGTAATGTTGATATAAAATAGTAAAATATACTCATTTTTATAAAGAAAAGAAGACTGAAAAATGGAAAGAAATAAACAGGCACCTAGCACTTTGTATATATTTTGAATTCAATTATTATAAGTAAGGTATATACACTCAAGGTCCGTAGACCTTTAGCAATATTTCAACTATGTTATGTTAAGCTCGATCTTCCTAGAACTCTTTCAGTATTGGTTTCTGAGTTCTTCACCTCTTTCTATGCACACTTACCTAAGAGACACTTAACTGAACAATTTAGAAGACCAAAAATATAATAAATAACAAGTCCATGACCACTGTACACTATTAAAATACAGAAGAGGATGACAATTATCCTTCTGTCTTTAAGTATAAAAGGCTTCTCATCAGACATTAATTAGAAGCACTGAAAGATTTTACTTTACAAAAATGGAAAATATTGATATAATTTAAATATTTGTGAACATTCAGTAACCATTAGGACTACTTAATATGGACAATAAGTAGAATCAGTGCTTCAGAGTCAAAAACATGTTATGTACCAGTTTTCTCCCAGGAATTTATCAATATTTTGGGGGCTTTCTGATTTCCCTCCTCTGGGAGTGTAAGTGCTCTCACAAATGAGTTTTATCTTTTAAAATATATGTATTTGATAGCTCCTCTCCTTGGCCTTATTGGATTCAAAATTTTAATACAGAAGTTTTGGTTAAATACACAACCTAATATGGTACCAGTGACCGTCAATGTGGCATTAGTGCATAGTGCATTTTTCAATGGTCAAAAATAATAAAATATTAATAAGTAGGTTTTTTTAAATTTTTCACAGGTTTGTTTGGATCAACCTGAATCAAGTGAACTAAAATATCTGGTGAGGAAGTATGCTTTTAAATTGTTTTCTTTACTGTGTGTTCTAGTTGTTCTGCTATAACAATTTCATTGTTTTTCTAACCGTGAGCTTTCTAACTTACAGTTAAAGACTTTAGCAGCACATAAAATCATAAAGCACAGGTTTTTCTTCCAACCATTTTATCCCTAGTTACCTGATTTTGTTATGCATTCTCCCTGATACATGAATCACAATTTTGTAATCTCAGCTCAGCTCTCATGGTTATTTAATGGGGAAACACTGCAAAAATAAAAGTATTTCAACTTATATTTTTAAAAACCCAAGTAGTTTTGTCATTTGTAATATGGAGACAATGACTACTATATATAATTTTTTAAAAGGTTGAAGAATCTTTTAAATTGAATAGAATAGTGGGTCTCAATTCCATTTATCAAGATACATGATGTGGTATAGATATATACTGTAACCTAAAACCAAAATTAGCTTAATCAGAATACCTGCATCTGAAGTTTGTCATAGTCTATTCTTACCAGGCCTTAAATTTCCTAGGATATTGTTTAAAATTTTTTTGGAGTACTGGTTCACTATTCATGAAGTTCCTCAGTTGCTCTTTGTCATGAAAGCATCTTGTTTTTCCATCAATTCT
The DNA here is from genome assembly GCF_000247695.1 of Heterocephalus glaber. Next base: position 372,767 of record NW_004624959.1, on the reverse strand, counting down.
GAAAGACAGTTTTGCAAGGTACATCAATCTGCTTTGGAGGTTGTTTTCTTTTAGGACTTAAAATACTTCCCTCCAGGCTCTTTCTGACTTGAAGGTTTGTGTTGAGAAGTCCACTGTGATTCTCATGGGCTTTCCTTTGTATGTGATTTGTTTCTTTTCTCTAATTGTTTGTAGTATTTTGTTCTTCTGTTGGGTTTTTGGAATCTTAATTATAATAAGCAAAGGTGTAGGTTTTTTTTTTTTTTATCATGGCTAGTTGGAGTCCTATATGCCTCACTTATCTATATGTCAAATTCTTTTTCCATGCTGGGGACTTTTCTGGTTTTACTTCTATGAACAGCTTTTTTATGTCATTTGCATTCTCTTCTGTTTTTATTGACTCTGATCATTCTTATGTTATTCTTTGCCTCATCTAGAAGCAGCTGGATTGGTTTCTGTTGGTCCCTTACTATTTTTAAGAATTTTTTATTTTTCTGGTCACTAATTGAAATCCTGTCTTCTATATCTGTTAGTCTGTCCTCACATTGGCTCATTTTGATGTGTAAACTTTCCATGAAGTTTTTAATTTCCTGGATATTTATTTGCATGTGTTTTATGGATTCCATTTGTTTCCTATACTGGGATTACACTATGTTTCTCAGTTCCTACTTTTTTATCTGTGTCTGCTCTAGAATCATTAATAATATCTTTCACTATGGACACAATCCCTGTTGTTATCTGAGAAATTATTTCTTATTTCATTTTTTCCAAATCCTCCTTCACTCCCAGTTTGGGGAGTACAGGTGGTTGGGTATCAGATTGTTCCATCTCATTGCCTTTTGGGATTTCCTTAGGTGATCTGGAAGTCTTATTTTGAGACTTATGTATGTGTCTTCTCATTTCAAAATGTGCAGACTGCTGTGGCTTTGTTGAAGTGATTTTTTGTTCACCTAGTGGTCCTCAATTTTCAGCAAGCCTCAGAGAGGCCTTCTCTCTGCTGCTCACCTCTGTGGCAATTCCTGGGTTCAGAATGTTGGACTTCTAGATCGCTGTGCTGCTCTCTTATCCTGGCAGGTTTTGGCTGGGGCCTGCCCACTTGTGTAGCTGCACCCAAGTCGCTGGTGTCTGAGCAAGCTTCTGGATAGGGTCTGGGTACACTTACCCATGGTATCTGTGCAGGCCACTGTCTGTTGCCTGCTCAACTGTGCAGCTGTTTTCCATGCAGGCCTTTATCTGGAGCCTGTGGGCCCAAGCTGTTGGTGTCTGGATGGGGTCCTGGCTGGGACCTGAGCACATGTGCTGTTCTGCAACAGGCAGGCTTGTTGCTGGGATCTGCATGCACTTACTGATGGAATCTGTGAGAATCTTGTTTTTTTGGTATTTGTATTATGATATGCAAGTGTTTCAAAAAGATGGACTGACTTGCATTTTTGACTCCTCAGATCCTATCTCTTTCCTGGTATGCAAGAGAATTTAAAGGTAAAAATATCTGTTAACATTGAATAGACTCTTCGTTGCCTCACAATAAATGAACATAATCACTGTAGCTACTACAGCCTGATACTTTTCTACTCACACTTTTATCTCTGTTAGGAATATCCCATGGAACAAGAAACAAGGTAAAAGAGCTCTTGTTTGTGTCTACATTATGGACACAAAGTGACTTTATCTTCATTTAGCAAAGACTACCACATTAAATTATTCAAAGATCATGACAAAGATCTTTCTGAGTGTAAAACTAAAATATTCATAAAGAGAAGGGAGTAATGTTGTAAATGAGCTTGAGGAATATTTCAATGTTTTGTATCATGTCTCACCCCAGTGCCTGTTCACAGTTTTATCTAGCAATAAACATGCCACTGTATAAAGATAGGGTGCTCTATTTGAATAAAAACCACAATAACTAAATATTTAAATTCTCAATTTCCTTTAGGTACACCAGTGTTGTGAAGCTGGGAAATTCCATCCATACTGTGAATAAGCAGTGACAGCTGAGAGAGGGGGATAGATTTACACACTGTACATTTAGTAACAGGTCAATGGTACATGTCTAAAATATTAATTTCCTATCTCTCATTCCAGATTCTAATTTTCTCTAATGGAGCCAAGTGGAAATATTTCCTATGCAAGATGACATATCTTGATCAGTAATCATGCAGGAATTATTACTAGACAAATCTTATTGGTTTTTATTGAAAAAAATTTAAGTGATTAATAGGAAAATTGAGTATAACTCAGCTATTGGACTTCAAATACACAGTCTCCACCCTCTTACTATCTGGTAATTTTCTCCTGCATGATGTAATGAGAAGCATAAGAATTTTGAAAGTATATTGTGATAATAATGAACTAACAAATTATAACACATCCTTTTATCTAGTAAAGGAGTGTATCACTGAAAGAATTTAAAGTGGCTATGTGTACTTCACATAGAGACTTCAATTTACATGTATATGTAAAAGTACTACTATATTGCTGGGTAATGGCTGTTGTATCTTCACCATTTAGAAGATCATTATGTAATCTTAATGTAATTATTAAGAAATTTTTTCATTATTACTAAATCCACATTGTTTATTTTAGGTGTGTGTGATAGTGAACCATTGTATCAACTTGAGTAAGAAATGTCAAACTGATTTGCTTAGCATAGTCCATGATGTGACTGAATGGACTTGCTGAAAAGAAAAGACCCACATAAGTATAAGTGGCACTATTCAATAGCCTGAATGGAATAAAAATAGGAAAGAAGAAGGAAGACTCACTCTACTTTTTTGAGGAGTGCCAGTTTTGCCTTTTAGTAAAACTGTTTTTTAATGATCACTGACTGATAGAGATTTTGTATCAGGAGTGGCTGTAATCAAACATAATTGTAATAATGAAAGTCTTTAATGGCTTCAGTGATTTCTGTAGTTGACAGTCTAATTTAATAAGACCAAAAGTTTTCAGAGTTTCTGCTTCTTATAACGTGCAGAGTACTGATGATCCTTGGTGTAAACTCTTGTTGTGCCCAGATTTCAAGGTGCCCAAAGACCACCAAGGAGCCGATTCCGATGTAAACACACAAGGGTCGTTTATTCAAGCTTGAGCAGGGACTCCCAACCGTCACCGATGCAGCGGGTCAAGATTGAGAGCCCTGACTCCAAATCAACAGGGGTTTTTATAGTGGTTACAGCAAGGTTCTAGATTGGCAATTAAACCTGATTGGTTGTGCCTTGTGCACCCAAGCTGCAAACGGTTGCTAACTACTGATTAGCTGTTGCTAGGGGATGGCTGAACACTATCACATGCAGGTGGTCAAAATACATCTTGTGGTTTTTCTTGGAACTGGAATTTATGTCACCTTTCTCTTAAGATGGAGCCAAATTTTAGAATGGAGTCACTTAGGTCTCACATTCTTTAAATAATACACAATGTAGATTGATTACCCTAATTCACCAATTGTGAGATATAAGGATTTTACTGACTTCATATGACACATTAGTATATTTTCACAGAGTGAGAAATATAATGCTGCTGTCTGGTTGGTCTTAGCATCTCTGAACAAACTAGTGGAGGAAAAGAATGGGCTCAAAACAAGCATAGGAAATCTCAAATCTTCTAAATGTGAGAACAAATTAATAAAGAAAAATAAGGAACTCAAAGATTCAAATTCCCAGCTCCATACACACATAAAGAATCTAAAACTTTCTAAGTGTGTCTTACAAGAGACTATTCCCTCCTTTAGCCACAGGGCCGAGATTGCAGAATTCCAAACATGGGCCCTCATAATTCAATTGGCTTAACTACAGCATAAATTTAATGCTCAGCCTCAAAGATTACCTGAAGTAAATGTGAAGACACTAATGTGAAAGGAATGGGATCCCATAAATTGGGGTGGAGATATTTGGGAGGTCCTGAGCAGGCTGGGACCTTGAGCTCTTAGGCTCTACTGAGGTTATTATGCCAGAGGAAGAGATTTCACCACCCACAATGGTGGAGGCATCCTCACCCCACTCTGCTCTTATACCTGAAGACACTAACTGTATGTTGACCAAGCATGATGGTGCTGACACTCCTCAGCACCCTCCCACACCAACCACTTTTTCATCTAGACCAGGCTCAAATGGCAGAAGACTGCTAAAGGTGAGGGAAAATTGGTCCCTGTACAATATGTCCTTAGCACTCCAAAAGGTGTAAGAATTTGATGATAAGGATGAGGTGGACAAGGACTCTAACCATAATGTTGTGAATTACTATGGAAAGCTTTTTAATCAGATAATCAGTTATGTGTTCTACGTAGCTGATGCATAGTTTTTCTCTTGGTATAGTGCCCACATTATTACCACTCTACATAAAAAGAAAGATTGTCATTTTTGTAACATGTATGAAGGTTTTAGGTAGGAAAGAGTAAACATGTTTTAACTTTGCTGATTACTGACACATGGAATAATCCAAGAAGAATCCTGGCAGGTTTTTGCTTCAACAACTCCACAAGCCATTTTACATCTCTTTTACTCCAGGAAGCGACCTCTTGTTCACTGTGCTCTTCTCTCCAAAGGTCCTGATACATTGCAAGCAGAACAGGGTGTGGCTCTTACAGGCATCAGGAAGAATGACAAAGGTTATAGAAAGGGAAGGTATGTGGGAATGCAGCACAGACTTCTCTCTTGACTGAGCATCAGGATATATGTGCAACTGTCTACAGCTCCCTATTTTCTTAAAATCCTTCTGCTTAATCTCCAAAAGAGGTATAAATTGAGAACTTGATTTCATTCTAAGGAAATGGGAGACAATTTTAAAGTGTGCATAGAGGTGTATATGGCTAAGTCTTTTATACTTCTGCTTAAATCCACTTAGGTGATTTGAAAATAGTGAACATATTATTACCACACCCAGACTGACAAATTTAGGGTGCTGCTGGCTCTACTTATTATTTCTGCAACATAGGTCAAGTTGTTAGTCTCTCAGTTTGCAATAAAGACATTCATTATTGGAGGGAATATTTTTTAAAACTACAAAATAAGCTATTCATCACTGCACAAACAACTTTCTTGAATTCCACCCAAACATACCATTTGTACAAACCTGTGGTGGGGATCCTAGTGTCTTATCCTATATATTCACTGGAAAATTACTTCACTTTAATACTAAGATTTTGCTTACACAAATATATTAAAAGCAACTAACTGTCCAGGTCTATATCCCCACTCTTTGTTTATTTGGTGCTGCCAAATTTACCTCTATTATTTACCTTCAGATAAACAGCATGCTTTCTTCTATATCTACCTTATTCAGTTATATATTCAGGTTTATTTATACCAGCCAATGAAACATAAATGGCTGAGTTAGTGGCTATGAGCCACAAGAGTCTCATGTGTGTAATGTAGAAACTTTTCAGAACTCCTATACAATTTAATAAAGACAGGATGAAAGTACATTTATTAAAGACTTTACTAGGAGATAACACAGTGAATCTTAAGATAACACTTTTTGGATTGAGAAGAGTATTTTCTTGATAAGCAAAAATCAAAACTACTACATATATTTGCTTCACTTGGGCACAGAAAGACTGCAGTTAAATGTGAAGTTGTGGTGAGGGCTTGTAGCTAAAGGAGCTCCAACATGGCTCTTTATGACTCCATATCCACAAGCAATGTAGTTGTGTTGAGAAACACCTGGTAACAAGGTCTTGCAGACATGCTCATCTGTCACTTCCTCTGCAGGGAGATTTTACAGATATACTGGTGTCTTAATGGAAGGAAGACTATATTAGAAAGTAGATATTTCTATAGTTGTAGGGGCATAGAGGCCAGCATTGAGATGGAGAGGTAAACTTCAACCTCTGTTGCTCTGTCATCTGTGTGCATGCAGGGACAAAAGCCAACTGCCATGTTGTAGCTGCCCCGTGAGAGTCTGCTGTGGCAAGGGACAAAGGGAAACTTGTTACAGTCAACTTGCAAGGACATGAATCCTGTGTATGGACTCACAAGTTAGCTTGAAAACAGATCTTCTCGGTCAAGCATTGAAATCTCTGTGTGATGATTAGAGTAGAGTCTCAATCTGATTCATTTAAGGATCCACCTCAGGGATGAGGGAAGCTCATTTCTGGGTGTGTTTGGCTGGATTATGGAGGTGTGGCCTTTGGGTCTATATCTGGCCTTTCACTACTTTTCTGTCACTGTTTCCCTGCTCTGTTTCCCAGACAGCATGAACTAAGTAGCTTCACTCTGCATCAAATATGCACCATTATATTTCTGACTTGTAGCCAGCCAGCCATGGACTGGAATGCCTGAGACACTGAACTCAGTTAAATAGGCTACTTATTTATCCTCTATCCATCAATTAAAGAGAGAAGACTAATTTTTCTGGTTGATGACATTTCAAAGCAGCTCAACATCCAGGCTGTGGCCTGAGTACACCTGGCCTCTATTAACAACATTTATAGCAAGAATTGGAACATTTAGTATGATGTTGACTGTTGGTTTTTCATAGATAGTCTGTAACAAGTTGAGATAAACACTATTCCAATTTTCTGCAGGCTTTTTATCATGAATGGGTGTTGGATTTTGTCAAATGCTTTTTCTGTATCTATTTAAATGATCATATGGTTTTTGTCCTTGACTCTGCTAATGTAGTGTATTACATTTATTGATTAACATATGTTGAACAATCCTTGCATCAGTGGGATAAATCCGACTTGGTCAGCATGTTTGATCCTGTTGATGATCCTCTGTATTCTGTTTGCCAATATCTTATTGAGGATTTTTGCACTATGTTCATTAGGGAAATTAGCCTGTAGTTCTCTTTTTCAGTTGGGTCTTTCCCTGGTTTTAGAATCAATGTAACACTTGCAGCCAGGGATGACTTTGGAATTATTGATTCCCTTTCAATTTCATTGAAAAAATTAAAGAGTAGTGGCAATAGTTCTTTTCTAAATGTCTTGTAGAATTCAGCAGTGAAGCCAGCAGGACCTGGGCTTTTCTTTGTTGGTAAATTTTTAATTATATTTTCATTTTTACTGTTTGTAATTGCAGTGTTTAGAATTTTTATATCTTTTTCATTCAAATTAGGTGATTCACATGTATCTAGAAATCTGTCCCTTTCTTCTGTGTTTTCCATTTTATTAGAGTACAGGTTCTCAAAGTAGGTATTGATAATCCTCTGGATTTCTGCTGGAGCTGTTGTGACTTCACCTTTTTCATTCAAAATTGCATGGATTTGAGCCTTTTCTTTCCTTTTTTCAGATAAGTTGGCTAAGGGTTTATCAATTTTATTTATTCTTTCAAAGAACCAACTAGTTGATTAGTTGATTTTTTATATCATTTTCATAGTCTCCATTGCATTGATTTCTGCTCAGATCTTTATAATTACCTCCCTTGTATGAGCTTTAGGTTTGTCTTGCTTGGAAACACTGTATTTCTACTTGTCAAAGATTAAAACTAGACTCCTATCATTCACCATGCACTAAACTAAAATCAAAGTGGATTAAAGATTTAAATATTAAAACAGAAACATTAAATTGACTGAAAGATAAGTTAGGTAGAATTCTTGAAGACATTGGCAAAGGAAAAGACTTTATGAACAAATCCTCAGTATCACAGAAACTAGCAAAAAGAATCAACAATTGGGAACTCATCTTTTAAAAAATCTTCTGCACTGCAAGAGGAACCACCAACAGAACTAAGAGACAACCTACAATGTGGGAAAAAAGTTTTACCAGCTGTTCCTCAGACAAAGGTCTACTATCTATAATATATAAAGAACTCAAAAAAATCAGACCCCCCCAAATTTAAAGACCCAATTCAAAAATAGACATTTGAAATGAAAAGACATTGCTCAAAGAAGTAAAAACAGCAACTGAACATCCGAAAAAATGTTCAATATCACTGGTCATTCAAGAGATGCAGATGAAAACAATGCTGAGATTCTACCTCCCCACAGAAAGAATGGCTACTATCAAGAAATCAACCAATAACAAATGCTGGAAGGGTTGTGGGGAGAAAGGAATCCTTCTTCATTGTTGGTGGGACTGTAGACTGGTGCAACCACTATGGAAATTAATATGGAGATACCTCAAACAACTAGCATTAGAAGTCTCATTTGACCCAGCTATTCCTCTGCTGGGTATAGTCCCCAAATAATTAAAAGAATCATACCACAGCTATATATGTTCACCCATGTTTATAGAGGCACAGTTTGCAATTGCTAAAACTTGGAAACAGCCCAATTGCCCATCAACTGAATACTGGATAAAGAAGATGTGTTTTTTGTTATAAAATGGAGTATTACTCAGCCATAAAGAGTGAGAAACTAGAAACATTTATAGCTAAGTGGATGCACATTGAAGCCATGCTCTTAAGAGTATAAATACTGAATAGTTTCTCTGTTGTGAAAAACTAAAAGTGTAAGGGAAAAAATAAAAACCAAGATAAGTCATGTAAAGGTACAAGATCCCAGTGATGAATATAACTGTATATAACTGTATTTTATACCTAAAATGTACCAATAAACTTAATGGGAAAAATAAGGATTAAAATGTATAAGTGATATTGTTTAATAGGTAGAAAAGATCTAAAGGAGTAGGAGAAGTGGGAAGGGTAGGGTAAAGGAAAAAGGGAAAAGAAAAAATATGAAAAAAGAAAAAAATGGAAACAAAGGTTTTGTAAATAGGGAAGGGTGGAGGGAAAGAAGGGAGGACAGGTCAATGGGGAAAAAATAAGAACCAAGATATGCCATGTAAAGGTACAAGATCCCAATGATGAACTGTATTATATACCTTAAATGTATTAATACACGATGAAAAAAAAGAATTGGAACAAAACATAGAGAATAACAATTTCAAAAATATAAATTTTGACTATAAGGAATCATGTGTTAAATTGTAGCTAAAGGGTTTTTTTTACTGAAAAGATTAGTGTCATTAAAAAGAAAATAAGTACTTTGTAGAGAGATAAGAAGAAAAATGCTTTGATAGCATGTCACACATCAGTAATATTGTATACATTTCAAGCTCTAGGATGCAAAAATGTCAACATGTCATTTGAAAAGAGAGCCTCTAGGATTGGTCCTCAACAAGGGCTATCCAGGAGATTTTCTCCTCAGGATTCATTTCTCTGTATGGATGGTGAGGCACTTAGAGGATGCTGTAGCCATGGTCCAATAAGGCCTGGTTACTGTTTGAGGTTCTGGCAGGTCTAGGCATATGCATCGATGTGATGCTGGTTTTACAACTATGCAAAATCCAAAGATTGTGGGGCTTATTTTGCTTGTCATAACAATCTTTATTTTTATCCACTTTCTTATGAGGGACATGATTTCATTCATTTTTGTTTGTGAATAACGTTTTATTCTTTACATGTACTACATTTGCTTTATCCATCTGTTGATGAGCATAATGAGTTGTTTGTACATCTTACCTATTGTGAATTACAACATTGTATTCATGGGTATGCATGTATTGATATAGTACATTGCCTTTAATTGTTTCGGGAATATACCTCAAGTGGTACAGTTGGGTCCAATGATAGGTCTATATTTGATTATTTTTTTTAGAAATATCTATACTGATTTCCATATTGGTTGTACTAGTTTACATTCCCACCACCAATGCAGAAAGTTTCCTTTTATTTAATAGTTGCCTCTTGGGTGCATTCCTGAAACAATTAAAGGCAACATAGTATATTTATACATGCATACCCATGAGTACAGTGTTGCATGGATAGAAATAAAGATCATTATGATTAACTGATGTTTTACCATGGTGCCAGGCATACATCATGGAAAAAGGACAAACTCTTCCATAAATGGTGGAGACAATGATATAGGGGGAAGAGATGTAACTCCCAAACCTACTAGATATCCAAAACAAGTTCGTGTTCTCTAAAATCAAAGAATGAATTCTAGGAACAATGGAGGATAAGAGTAGGAAAAATTTATTCGGAGAAAGAAAGCTTCTGCCTAAGAGAGACAGAGGGGGAACTAAAAAGTGGGTTGCCCACCCACCCTGCTTTTCAAAGATGTTTTATACATGAAAGCCATGTGGTGAGGTGGGTACAAAGTGGGACAAAACTATAAGACCCAATGGAAATTTAAAAGGTGGGCAAGAGGTGGGACAAGACCATGACCAACCAATAAGATTACAAGTACAGTCACTTAGCTAATACTGATTAAATGGGGATCAAATGAAAAGAGAAGTCACATACAAGGAATTTCCCATTTAGATATCAATCACTGCTATCTATCTCTTGGGGAAGCAGTACTTCTTTTCCTTTTTATAACACTAACCAGTGAATGCACCTCAATTGTTCTCCATGTTGGTTCCTTGCTGTGTTGGCTCTTGGAGGGCTGGAGCTTTAAGGGAGGCCCTGTCTACCTGCCAACAAAAAGTCTAATTAACTTACCTATCTATAATATCCCACCTCTGAAGAAGTACCCCTAACTTCTGTGAGGGTGCAAAGGGCAAAGACAAGTCTGGCTACTTCCAGCTGAAGAGGGTTGTGATCAGCAGTTAGAGTTACTCTCCAGAGAGTCTGTCTATAGGGCCTTGATAGGGGCCAGGCATTGTCATCTTGGGTAGACATATAGCCTTGAGTCTGGAGGAGACAAAGCCAAAGAAACAGTTAAGTATACATGGGGCAAATAATAAGATCATCAGGATTGGTATGAATATAGCCAACAACAGTTTCCACCAGGAGGGACTATTAATAGACTCCCACAAAGAAGACAAGGAGAAGGTCCAGGGAACTTCAGAATCTGATTTAGAAGTCATATTATAGTTTAGCAGCAATGAGCTGTTTACAAGGTCAATCTGGTGGATCCCACTAAAAGGCATCTAGCACATTGCCGTTGGCATGACTGCTTGGAGTTTGGCAGCTTTTAGGCAAGAATAAACAATATTTTAAAGAAATTAGAGCATGTATAATGTAAGCATGAGCACCAGAATGTAAGGACAGATTGGGGAGAGTCACACTTAGAAACTGAAAGTGATTATCACCTGCTAGCTCTTAAGTGTGACATTTTGTCATGAGTTTCTCTAGTTTTAGTTGTAAGAAGATAGGGAAAATTTGAAGAACAATTTTAGCTAAGAGATTTTAAAACTCTAGTTGAGCTCTTATAGATTTTACCGTAATTTTTCTAATGATTCATAATCATGGTCATCTACCAGTATAGCAGGAAACTGACAGAAGGGGTCAGAAATTAGGGCCCATTTTCATATCCAGTTTTATTACTGTGACATTATTTTTATACCACTTTTAGTTATTCTTCTATGTTGAGCGTTTAAGTTCAAGTTAAATTGAGACATGTATCAATCAATATGAACCTCTTATTGTCTACCAAGATCAGTTACATCTCTCCAGGCATTATTGTGGAACCACACATAGAGCCTCTCAGGTCCTCTATTCTATCTAGTGTGCAAAAACACAAATGCAAGTTACTGATTACTTTTGTCCTGAGTATAAGCCAAAACAGTTGTTGCAAGTTACCTCAGCCTGACTTCTGGAAGGAGGAGCAGTCTAACTACAAGGGATTCTCAAATGAATTTCCAACAAGTTGGAGAAAACTTGAAGGGGAGTTCTAAACTCACTAGCAGAGAGAAAAAGTTCAAGCCATATAAATTTCACGCCATCTCAACATCCAAAAAAATCAACATATAGCAATCTACAAGTCCATAGTTGAAGTTCCAAGGTCCACAACCTATCAGCAAAGGTTTTATTCTCCCCTACACACAAATTATGAAGACCATGCCTAGGGGGAGAGAACTCTGAGTCAGAGGATATCTGATAATTGCTGACAGAGTCTACCCTTCTCCTCACTGAGGAACCCAGATAGGGATGAGATGTGGAGATTTTCTGCTGATTACTGGGATGGGGTGTCAGGAGCGAGTGTCTTCTGAGGAATCTTTGGGCATTTGCAAGAGAGTAGCCCTAGTCATGACTGCTCAGTTGTCACCTCAGTTTCAACTAGTTCCATGCAATCAGAGATCTGTCTCTGAAAGGAACCCAGTTGTCTGTTTGATCAATGTTCTATTCACCACTGGCTTCAATGGGAGTGGGGATTCATCAGAAAGCAATTGGAGAAAACTGTCTTCTGCTTTGAGAGCGGCAGTTGCCCTAAAGACAATTACTTGCTGGCAGTGTAACTACCATTTGTTTAGAATTCTATATGGGACAAAAGCCTCTTTACCTGAGATGATTTCATAACAGACCATTTTACAACATTTTGAAGCAACTAACTACAAAGGCAAGATATGCAAAACAAGAATAAAATATAATTTAACAAAAGGACTCTTATCAATCATAAAAGGGCCATGCAATTTGCAAAAAATTAAAACATACAACATAAAATTATGACACTTTTGAAACAAATGCCAAAGCAAAGGCCAGAATTTATGATACAAAAACCAAAATCTATGAAACAAATGGCCAGAGCCTATGAAACCAAAAGTTACAATCTACGAAGCAAAAATACCAAAGTTAGAATCTATGAAAGAAAACTCTTATCTCTGGCCAGTAATCTCAGTGGAAGAACTCCAAAATGATATAGGGGGGAGAGATGCAAATCTCAAATTTGCTAGATATCTGAAGTGTAAGTTCCTGCATTCTAAATTGAAAAAATGAATTGTAGGAATAATGGAGGTTAAGAGTGGGAAAAATTTATTGACAGAAAGATAGTTTCTGCCTAAGAGAGACAGAAGGGAGACTAGAAAGTGGGTTACCCTTATCAATATATTTATCTCTAGATTTTCAAATGAACACATAAGCTGATATCAACTTGCAACCAATTTCACCAGAATATTTCCATATGAATTCTTGGTGGTCTCGTCTTACATCAGGGTTCAAAATATTTAGGTACATCCTGGCATTTAGAAATGGTGCACTAATATGACATGTTATTTCAATAAACCATCAAAACACTTGAATATGTAAATATTTAATATTTTCTTCATAATTAATTTTTCATTATTTGGGTTATTGCCCATGAAATTCAAGTTATTGTTATTTCATAAAGTGTCTTTATGACATGTGATCAAAATATAGTGAATACTGCTGCTGGTTGCCATCCAACTGAAAGGCAGCCTCATGAACACACTGTGAGGGTCCTCATCCACCTCATTCACAGGATCTGAAACAGTGCAAATTCTGGATCTTCCCCAAAGTCAAAATGAACATGCAGTGAGCTCAGGATCCAATTCAGGATCCCTCTCACTATTTATTTAAAGCTGCTCAGTTATGTGCCTATGTGAGCTCCCTCCTATTGTGCCCCACACATATTGAATTCCAAATAGTCCCATTCTTCTGCAGAACCCTAAGGGTCATTCAATTCCTAGGCTGGATAGAGATTCATTGTATGGCACAAACATAGAATTTGGTGCAGTTGAAATTCCAGAGAGGAGCAGTGTGGTCAGAAAGTTTGGAACACCACACTCCCCTAGAGTGGTGGAAAAAGAGCATATGTAAGAAATTGCAAGGATTATTGCCGAGGGAAGGGAACAGACATTGAGGAAGCTGCTCTAGAGATTGGGGTAAGACTGGTCACAGGACTGCAGTCTCAGTGGTCCATCAACACCCCTGAGGTCCTTTACTCCCTAGTAGGCAAGAGAAGTACTTGAAGGGCAATCAGGTCAGGCACTGGTGGACACACACAAGCTCCTGGTCCTAACCACAGAGGACAGGAGCTCAGCCCCCCACAAGTGCAACTACACATGGCTGCTGCATTGTTAAATTGAGGGAGTAGAGCACGTTGGTCAGATTCTGACTATAGTATAACTAGGACTGAAAGGATTTTATACTTACGTGGGGAGTTTTGTATGAGGATTTTTTTCATCTGAAATCACTTTTTAAAAGAGCTGTGGGGATCTTGTGTGCTAGGAAAGACGATAGGGATCTAAGCTAATGCTCTTACAGACCTGCACTAGGTTTTCCATTCACAAAGGTTGTTGCAGAAATTTAACTAAATTAGTTATTTAGTTTTTTGTTTGTTTGTTTTCCCCATTAAGATTATTGGTACATTTTTTGTATAAAATGCAGTTACATTCATCATTGGGATCTTGTACCACTACATGAGTCTCTTGGTTCTTATTTTTTCCCCTTCCCTTGCCCTCCCTTCACCCCCTCCACCC
>NW_004624959.1:308599-351208 GCF_000247695.1 Heterocephalus glaber | reverse complement strand
TTCCACTGCTGGGGATCTTCCCCAAAGAATTAAAACAATCATACCACAGGGATATATGTGTGCTCGTGTTCATAGCAGCGCAGTTTGTAATAGCCAAAACTTGGAAATGGCCTAAATGCCCATCAACTGGAGACTGGATAAAGAAAATGTGGTGTTTTTTATAAAATGGAGTACTACTCAGCCATGAAAAATGAAAAATTAGAGACATTTATAGCTAAGTGTATGCACATTGAGGCAATACTCTTAAGTGAAATAAATAGGACACACATGTGTAAATACCAAATGGCACTGGGGATGAAATATGAAGTTCTACAATGCATCTCAGCCTGAGGCATGCATTCTCCTGCTCCCTTCTCATTGTCCCTTTTTGAAGCCCTAAATATTTCTTTTGTGTTGGTGAATGACTGTCATAGATGCAATTAAATGGATTATAGAGCCCACATGTTCATGACATAGGCACAAACAAGAGCTATCTTACTTCATCTCTACATGTTTGAGACATTTGTGAAGGGAATGAAGGTACAGACAGGAACACACCCAACATCTTCCCATCACACTGATTAAGGACAAATATGTGACTCGAGGAAGGGTTCTTTCAATGTTTAATACAGGTTTTTACTGTTGATGCCTCCTGTGTGCCAAACAAGTTACAGACTTTTGTTAATCAGTTGCAAAGGAGAGCACCTCATTCCTCTGCAGATATGGATGTGCAGTTACACAAAAAGAAAAACAAATGTCTGCTACAGAAAGAGGAACTTCAGGTCAAGGAAATAATTGATGTGAAGATCATTCTTATCATTAATAATCATGATAATCAAGTCATGTTTTTCTTTAGTTTCATACACAAGAAGACCATATGGTGCTCTCCTTATCTGTATAACTTTCAGAGTATTTGTTGCAACTACAAATCAATATCAATGACAACGCTGTTTCATAGACATTAAATACCTGTCCTGCATCACCAAAATAATAATTAGAGTTGAAAGAATTAAACATTAAATTGAATGAAATGTAAATTAAAAATTGTTTTGTGCCCACTCCACTATGTTTTGACTATTTCTCAATCCACAGAAAAATGTAAGCAGAGCTCAGAGCTGTAACCACAGGTACGTTTTTAGCTATGTGAGCTACATTTTGAGCTGTCTCATCTCCTACATGGAAATGAAATCAAGAGCTGGCATGTCTACATTTGAGATTTTGTGACATGATTGCAAGCACTGAGCAGAATATAGGAAGTTGAAAGAATATCCAACAAGAATATCCAACAGTGTTGTGAAGGGAGAAATCTATGCTGAATTATCAATGTATGCTCTTCCTGTGAAGTTTTCCTGTGACTGGTGTGTGTCCTTTCTATAGTGGGTACAGCTGCTTCTTCCAAATGCTCTACTCTGTGATCTATCAGGAACACTAATTCCCATAAAAAAGAGCACAGTGAACAAGCAGTCACTTCCTCCAGGGGCAGGGAGGTGAAATGGATGTTTGAGTTGCAAAAGAGACAAGTTGCCAGGATCCTTGTCATACAGTGACCTGTACGATGATTTTCACATTAGTCTCCTCTCATCTGGCTACTCAGAATTGCTTTGTTGCCTCTCAGGTCACCATACCACTAACCCCAAGCACTGAGGAGAAGAGAAAAAATTTTCCAAATTTTAACTGTTTAATTTACTACTATTATTCATTTCTAATCAACTATTTTTTTTTTTTTTGTACCAGGGATTGAACTTGGGTCCTTGTGCTTGCACAGCGAGCAGCAAAACCACTGAGCTAAATTCCTGGCCCTCTAATCAACTATTAATGGTGGAAATCAGTATGGAAATTTCTCAAAAAACTAAAAATACAAATTTCATTTAAACTAGTTTTACTTTCTCTAAGTCCCTTCCTAAAATAATTATAAAACATTGAATCAAGCATGTCTATATTTATAGGAGCACAAGTCATAATATTTAAATCATAAAAACTGCCTATATGCCTGTCAACACATGAATGTATTTAAAAATTTTGGTACATATACACACTGGAGTAGTTCTCAGCCAATCATAAGGATAAATACAAGTCATTCTTTGAGGAACGGATGCACCTTCATACCATAATTTTAAGTGCAATACATCAAATTCACAAACTTAAATATCACATGATTTCTGTGACATGAAAAATCCAAAGTGTAAATAATTTCAAAAGAATAATGAAGGATAGGTGATAGGAATCAGGGAGATTAACTTTGTGGAGAATGGAAGAGGATATGGAGATTTGAGTTGGGGAGGTGAAGAGATGGTAATAAAAGAGGAGATAGGAGCCTCTCAGGTCACCATACCACTACCCCCAAGCACTGAGGAGAAGAGTCACCCCAGCACATAGGAGGTGAGCCTCTTGGGCTGCCAAATGACCTCCCCCAAGCATGGAGTAGCACAGCCCAACCCCAGCATTGAGGAGGTTAGCCACACAGGTGTCAGAAGCACACTCCCCACCCTGGGAGTGGCTATGCCAAGCTATTAACTGGATCCAACCACTAGGTGCAAGGGTCATGAAGGACATTGCTCTGAGCTCCAGAGATAGTGCAGAAGTGAACAACAGAGAGAGGGCCTCACTGAGGCTCCTTGATGAAAATAGAAACCCACTGGAAAAATGAAGAAAATCTCTGCAATAAAGGCACACCAGACAACCTTAGTTTGAGAAGCAATGATGTGGACAAGAGTGGCACAGCTGCAAGCAGTTCCCAGCCAGGGCTCCATGCAGACCCCAGAGGCTTGGGCTAGTGTGCCCAAGCCAAGGGCCTGCCAGGAAAAGAACTGCACAGAACCACAAGCAACAGCCTGAGGTTCACCCCAGTACCATTGATAAGTGCCTGAGATCCTAGCCAGAAGCTTGATCACACAACAGGAACTGGGGTGCACAGCTCCCAGCCAAAGGCCCTCCTAAACAACAGGTACATAGGGGCCCTAGACAGAGACACACCTAGATACCATTCCAAGTGTGCACAGGCCCCAGTCAGAAGGCTGCTGAGACAACAGGTCAGCTCAGGGATCCAGAAAGCCACCATTCTGAACTGAGGAAGTAGTGTACTGCTGAGTAGCAGAGAAAAGGTTGCTCAGTGGCTTGCTGAGAATTGAAGTACACTGGGTGAGCAAAAAGTTGCTTCAACAAAGGCACAACAGGCTACATATGTTGAAATGAGAAGACATGTAAACAAGCGTCAAAACCAGACTTCTAGATCAACTAAGCCAACGACAAAGGGAAATGAGATGGAACAATCTGATACTTAAGCAGCTGGACTCCCTGAACTAGCGACAAAAGAGGATCTGGAAAAAATTAAATCATAAATAATTTCTCAGAAAACAGCAGAGATTGTCCCCATAGTATAAGTCATGTTTAATAAATCTAGAGCAGACACAGATAAAAAAAATAGAAGGGCTGAGGAACAAGATATAATTCCAACATAGGAAACAAATGCAATCCATAAAACAGATGCAGGTTTCCAGGAGGTTAAGAACTCTACTGAAAGTTTACCCAGCAGAATGAACCAATGTGAGGACAAAATTACAGATATAGAAGATAAGATTTCAATTAGTGACCAGGAAAAAAATTTCTTTCAAATAGTAAGAGATCATGAGAAATCAATCCACCAGGTGCTAGATGAGGCAAAGAAGAATAACATAAGACTGATCAGAGTCAATGAAGAAACAGAAGAAAAGGCAGATAACATTATAAAAACCTGTTAACATAAGCAATGGCAAAAAACTTCCCAAGCCAGGGGAAAGAACTTGACATACAGATAAGTGAAGGATATAAGACTCCAACTAGTCATGATCAAAAAACTCTACATACACATAAGCATATAATAGTTAAGATTGAGAAACCCAACAGAAGAAAAAAAATATATAAGCATTTAGAGAAAAGAAACAAATCACAAACAAAGGAAAGCCCATCAGAATCACAGCAGACTTCTCAATGCAAACCCTCAAGGCAAGAAGAGCTTGGAGTGATGTATTTCATGCTAAAGAAGATGTCCTCCAACCCACATTGATTTAGACTGAAAAACTGTCTTTCAAAACTGATGGAGAAATAAGATACTTTCACTACAAGGAGAGCCTGAGGATCTTCAAGAATACCAAGCCAGCACTACATTAATTTTAAAAAAATATCCTAGGAAAAGGCAATGGGCATCACAACCCCTGGAAGCCCAGCAGAATGAATCCATGGGGCATGGCAAGAAATTAAAGGATGGGCAGAGAGCCGAACAAAAAACAAATGTCATGACAATAATTCAATACATATCAGTTATAACCATCAATATTAATGGTCTCAATTCACAAATCAAAAGAAATAGACTGACAGAATGGGTCAAGAACAAAGAACCAACAATGTGCTACATATAAGAAACACACTTAATTCAAAAAGAAACTCATAGACTGAAAGTTAAAGGATGGAAACCAATACTCCATGTGAAAGGAACCCGAAAAAAAGCAGGGTAGCTATCCTCTTTGCAGATCAAGTGGATTTCAAACCAACACCAATTAAGAAAGACAAAGAAGGACATTATATTTTTGTAAAGGGAACAATCCAAGAGGACGAGATAACTATCATAAATATATACGCAATCAACATGAGTCTGCCCAAATATATAAATGAATGCTAATGGACATGAAAAATCAAATAAACACTAATACAATAGTAGTGGGCGACCTCAATACCTCACTGTCACAAATGGATAGTTCAACTTGACAAAAAATAAACAATGAAATACTAGAATCCATTCAAACTCCTGAACAAATGATTCTTTTCAGCTGCACACAGGGCATTCTCCAAAATAGACCACATGCTTGCTCATAGAATATGTTTTACTAAGTGCAAAGTAATTGAAGTTGTGCCCTGTGTATTATTAGACCATAGTGCTATGAAATTGGAGACCAACAGCAAAAGAAACCATAAAAAATTCATAAACACATGGAAATTGAATAACACATTTCTAAATAATTAATGGTTCACAGAAAAAAAATTAAAGGAGAAATACAGTTCCTACAACAAAAACACAATTACAATACAACATATCGGAATCTAAGGGAATGAAAGCAGTCTTATGAGGGAAATTTATAACACTAATAGTCATATTAGGAAAACAGCGAGCTTAATTAAACAACCTGATGCTGAACCTCAAGCTTCAAGAAAAAGAAGAGCAGAACAAACCCAAAGCTCATACAAAGAGGAAATTATAAAGATCAGGGTAGAAATCAATGCAATGGAGATTAAGAGAACACAAAAAATCAATGAAGCACATTTAGTTCTTTGAAAAAATAAAAAAAAATTGACAAACCCTTGGTCAACTTTATAAACTAATGGAAAGAAAAGGTACAAATCCATGCACTTAGGAATGAAAAGTTTGAAATTACAATGGACCCTACAGAAATCCAGAGGATCAACAATACCTGCTTCGAGAACATCAATACCTTTTTCTAGAACCAATATACCAATGAGATGAAAAATACAGAAGAAATGGACAGATTCCTAGATATATATGAATTATCAAATTTGAAAGAAGATGAGCTAAAAATTGTAAACAACCCAATATCAATCAACGAAATTGAAAATGTAACAAAAAGCGTGCCAACTAAAAAAAGCCTGGGCCATGATGTATTCACTACTGAACTCTACAAGACATTTAGAGAGGAACTACTGCCATGACTCTTTAAAATCTTCAATGAAAATGAAAGGGAAGCAATACCCCCCAATTCATTCCTGGAAGCAAGCATCACCTTCATCCCCAAAGCAGAGAAAGTCCCAGCTGAAAAAGAGGACTATAGGCCAATCTCACTAATGAACATAGATGCAAAAATCCCTAATAAGATACTGGCAAATAGAATGCAGAAAACCATCAAGAAGATCATACAACACAACCAAGTGGGATTCATCCCAGGGTTGTAGGGATAGTTCAAATTATGCATATTAATAAGTATAGTACACTACATTAATAGAGCCAAGGACAAAAAACTTGCAGTCATCTCAATAGATGCAGAAAAAGCATTCAACAAAATCCAACATACATTTATGATAAAAACCCTACACGCCTCAATCTGATAAAAGCCATTTATGAAAAACCAACACCCAATATCATAGTAAATGGTCAAAACCTGAAATCTTTTGCACTGAATTCAGGAACAAGACAAGGATGTCCACTATCAGCAATCCTGGCCAATGTAGTTTTGGAAACATTAGCCACAGCACTTAAATAAGAGAAAGAAATAAATGGAACAAAGATAGGAAATGAAGAAGCTAAATGGACATTATTTGCAGAGGACATGATACTCTATATAGAAGACCCCAAGAACTCCACCAAAAGTCTTCTAGACTTAATAACCAAATTCAGTCAAGTAGCTGGATACAAGGTCAACACACAAAATCAATAGCTTTGCTGTAAATGAACAACAGAATCATTGAGAGAGAAATGGGGCAAACAATTCCTTTCACAAAAGCATCCAAAAAAACTGAAATACCTAGGGGATCAAGCTAACAAAAGAAATTAAACGCCTCCAGTCTGAAAAGTATAGTACTTGGAAAAAAGTGTTTGAATGTGATATAAGAAATGGGAAGACATCCATTGCTCCTGGGTAGGAAGAATAAACATAGTGAAAATGGCCATATTTCCAAAACTGATATGTAGATTCAATGCAATCCCAATTGATATCCTAGCAGCATATTTCACTGACCTTGAGAAAACAATCAAAAAACTCATGTGGAACAAGAAGAGACCTAGAGTAGCAAAAGCAATTGTAGGCAACAAAGACATGGCAGGGGGTATCACAATCCCCATCTTGAAACTATACTACAAAGCTACTGTGGTAAAAACAGCATGTTACTGGCAAAGAAACAGACCTGAGGACCAGGGGAATAGATTAGAAGGTGCAAAAACAACTCCAGACACACTCAGCCACCTCATCTTTGACAAAGGAGCCAAACACCCTTGCCGGAGGAAAGATAGTCTCTAGTAAATGGTGCTGAAGAAATTGGGTTTCAACTTGCCAAAGACTAAAACTAGACCTATATCTCTCACCATGCACTCATCTAAAATTGAAAAGAATTAAAGATCTAAATATAAAAACAAAATGCTGTACTGGCTGGAACAGAGGTTAGGTAGAACTCTTGAAGACATTGGGGTAGGAAAAGACTTTATGAACAAAACCTCATTTGCCCATGAACTAGCACAAACAATCAACAAGCAGGATCTCTTTTTACTAAAAAGCTTCTCCACAGCAAGAGAAACCATCAGCACTGTGAAGACACAACCCCCAATGTGGGAAAAATTCTTCACCAGTGGTCCCTCAAAGGTCTACTATCTCGAATCTATAAAGAACCTAAAAAAAAAAAATCTGACCTCCCAAATTTAAAGTCCCAATCCAAAAATGGGCATCTGAAATGAACAGACATTTCTCACACAAAGAAATAGACATGGCAAATAAACATATGAAAAAATGTTCAACATCACTGCTCATTCGAGAGATGCAAATGAAAACGATGCTGAGATTCCACCTCACTCCAGAAAAAATGGTTGCTATTATGAAATCAACCAACAGCAAATGCTGACAGGGCTGTGGCGAAAGAGGAACATTGCTCCACTGCTGGTGGGAGTGCAGACTAGTGCAACCACTGTGGAAATCAGTATGGAGATACCTCAAAGAACTAGGACTGGAAGTCCCATTTGCCTGAGCTATTCCCCTGCTGGGCATCCTCCCCCAAAATTTAAAAGAATCATACCACCGTGATATATGCATGGCTTCTGCCTAGTGAGGAGGAACGAGTAAGTCTAGACAGCTATGAAGGGTCCCTGTCAGATATCCCCAAAGTGGAGATGGCTTCCAGCACTTTCCCTTAATTTTCCAGGCATCTCTAGCCATTCCCATGCAGATCCATCTCCAGCTGCTGGTTTTGTTCTCTGACTTGGTTGAAACAGCACCATGTTCTCATGGCCCTGGATCCCTGTCCACTTATAAAGAAGCCACTCCCCTCACTTTTGCACTGGCTAAGTCTCATCTCGGGCACTGGACAGAGGTCTGATTCCTGGGGCCTCTTATAGGAATCATACCCGAGTTGCATGAAGCAATTTCCTAACCATCATTTCCCAGGAAAAACCTAGATAACCCTTCTAGCTTCAATTGCTCTTGGTAGACTTTAAAAAAGCTCTAATTTGAGGGGGGGGTCACAGAGGTAGTTCCCCCCTTGTCATTAGTCTCCCACTGGATTTGCTCTGGATAACACCTTTGCTGTGTGGGTTATTATGACTATGGTTGCCTAGGTGATTTTCAGTAATGTGAAGCCTGTTTCTTCTAAAAACTGTCTTCATCTGGATCTCCAGTTGTCCAATAGATGCCCAGAACAGGATGAGATTTGGCATCTCTGGCCCTATACTGTGTCTGTCTCCATTGCTGCCTTAGCTTTTGGGTCAGATGCTACCCAGCTCTTCCTGTAGGCTTTGGAGATCATTTGGGAAATGTTTTGACCAGAACTATAATCCAAGGTTAACTTGCCTTGGACTTGCTTAGTGTCTCTCCTCTTGCTTCAAGGTTAAGGGCACTTAGCAGCTACCATGGCCAGAAATATCAAGACCATGAGGGAGGGCCCATCAGTTCTTGGAAGAGCTCTATCTATTCCCTAAAAGAACATTCATATTCCTCCTCTTCATTAGTCTGTCTCCCTCATTATTCCTACCCTATATCCTTAATGATCAGATACCTCCAGGGTGAGAATGTCGTTTGTGAGCAAAGCCCCCGTTCACTCTCCCCAACCCTTGTCCCCAGGTTTTCCTGTAAGGTAACTTCCAGACCTGGGCTCAGTAACACAGTGACTTTGTGCCCCAGTTCTGACCTATATGACACAAGGTAAAGTTGGCCAAGGGGCTTCTGGGGGGTTGCTTATTGTTTTAAGGGACACATGTGGCAGGAGAACTGACTGCCCCATCTACCTTCTTCCTACTTTGAATGTTTTGAAATCATGAGCTATGAGGTCCATGTCCTAACCCAGAGACCTGGGCAAGCAGAAAGTGTGGGGTTTTGGTTGACTCCACACATTTGCCACCGAGTCTGCCCCCTGTCTTATCCTTCTTCATTACTATTTGCCTCAGTTTGACCTTGGCTGCTTGGTGATGTGGGCAGTGCTGCTTCCTGCCTGAATTGGATACATTGAGCTATTGGTGGCTGAGCCTGCCAAATGCTCAGTTCCCAAAGAGAATGCTGGTGAAGGGCAAAGGAGGTGAAGAGGGGAAGGCCAGATTACACCAGCATGCTCTGCTCCTGGCCACCTTCACAGCCCAGCAGGGAGCCCTCCTTTGCTTGTCAGCTGTGTTGTGGGTTCTCCAGAGGTGACTGAGCAGAGATGCTGAACACAGCCTCTCCTTCCCCGTGGCTGCAGGGCACCACTCCTCTACCCCAGTCCACCTCAGGGGGTTATGACAGTACCTCCTTCCTGAGTAATCTTTACTGGCATGCTGGAGTCAAGTTCAAGCTCCTGAACCCAGCACCTGAGCTCCCCTGCTTGCTGCAGCTCATCTTTCCTCACCTCTCCCTCCTGGCGTGCGCCTTGGTTCCAGGCCTCTTCCGGGACCATGATCTGCACCCTCAGCCCTCAGGCCTTTGCTGAGACTGCACCTGCCCCTGGATACCTTCCCCACTAGGCCCAGGTTATATGCCACCTTGTGCCTGTTGGTGCTCCAAGCCCTCCTGGGCCACCCTGAAATGTGGAGACTCCTGAGTCTTTCCATCTGTGTTGTACTTCAGTTGACATCTGTCTCCTCAGGAGTCTCAGCACACAGGAGTAGAGGTCCTGTTCTTATGTCTGCTACACCAGCATTGGGGCATGGAGGACCAGCCAGCTGGCCTCTGCTCTCTACCCAACCTTCCCCAAATCTGGATTATGGGAGGAATTCACTGGATACAGGAGCCCCAGCCTCTTAGAACATAGCCCAGGTCTAGCTTCCTTCCTGCTTGAGTAATTCCATTGGCTTTTCTTTTCTGCCTCCATAAACAGCCCTTTATAGCAGAGAACAAAGACGACTTTGGCCTAGATTTCAAACAAATAACCTCACTGATTTTATGTACTTTTTCTAGTTCTATCAGATTCTGAAAGTTTCTGTTTATTCCTTCAGGTCCCCTTCCTTCTAGTTTAATGCTTTTACATGAAGAGAATAAAAAAGAAATTTTTCAAAAGCATGGAACCCAGCTAAGCCTGAAGAGTAGTGGGCTTTGAGTACCACCTTGCCAAGCTCCCTGGGGATCCCAGGTGATCCGCAGGGACAGATCTGAGGCTCAACTCCTCCAGCCTCCTCCCCTCCTGCTCACTAAAGCTGCAGGGACTTTCACAGGAAAAGGCTCATTTTCCTACTGCCCTCGCTTGTCCTCTGCAGGCCTGCAATCAGGAAATGCAAATTAATAGAAAGACATACATTGCAAAATTAGCAAATTGAACAAAAAATGACTAGTACCGCCCACTGGTGGCTATCTGTGAGCATACTCGCCCCTTGGGGTCAGTGAGGGTGTAAAGGATTCCAGAGCCTTGGAGGATGATCAACAATTCCCATCCATCTTCAAAATGTGCCCCAGGTATGGCCTTGGAACAGCCCAGGCCTGTCTCTGACAGACAGCGGAGTAAAAGTGTACAAGGGTGTGAAGGTGGTATTCAGAGCGGCTTTCTTCTTAACACCACAAAGGAGGGAAATAACTCACTGACAACCAGAAGGGAGTAGCTAGGGAAATCTAAGCTGATTACACTAGAGAATTCTGCATATGCCATAAATCAGAACAGGAAGGAGCAGCATGTAACAAAGTGCCTTGGAGGCCGGGAAGATGGAGGCTGAAAACACCGGCTCTATGGAGCTGAGTCTCTTGAGCTGAGTCTGTGAGTGTGCATGTGTGTATACCTGCCTGTGTGTATATGTGCACTCAAGTGCACCTGTGCATTTGTGTTTTCATAGCAAGGTTTAAATTTCACTGGTTGTCAACATTTATCTGCAATTTGCCACCACTTTATTCCAAATGCTCAGAAATTCTGGAATCCGGCAAGGTGGGTCCACACTTTCCATGCCCAGCATGGCTTGGCCTGAGAAGCCAGCATGGGCTTCCTTCTCCTCCCCACCCATTCCCTGCATCTGGCATCCCTAGAGCATTGGGCATCCATCTCAATGCTTGCTGTCCCTTCTCCTTCTGCACCTCGTCCATTCTTTCCCAGAGGTGGGCAGCAGGCTGC
Organism: Heterocephalus glaber; assembly: GCF_000247695.1. The sequence goes on along the minus strand of NW_004624959.1, from coordinate 339,985 downwards.
GCAGGGCCAGAATCCTAAGTCCATGCATTAGGTGCAAAGAAGGGGGAGTCAGAGAGAGTGACTTGCCTAGCATCAGACAGCTCTTGGTGGGTCTTGTGCAGGCCAACAAAGCCTCAGACTCCAGGACTGAAGCACAAAGGGTGATAATGATCCTTGAAAAAGCCTGTATTCTGTCTCTTCTGCAAACAGAGTCCACCCTGACATGTCCACTTTGTGAACTTTGATCTCAGAATTGCAAAAACCAAGTTGGTGCTGGGGACACCATTCTGAAACCTGGCTCTCTCAGTCCCCACATCTGGGCACCTGTCCTGTTCTGAAACACAGGACGGCCTCTGTCTTCTCCTCCCCTCCTCCACAGGCTGACAGAGAACCAGGTGAGGACCAAGGGGTACAGATCGCTACTTTCCTGGTCAACCTCTTTCCCAATTATGCTGAGCAGGTCAGTCCCTTCCCAGGGCCTCAGTTTTCCCTCAGAGCCTAACATGGCTAGACCATGTAGGTGCTAGACCACAGGGTGGGGAGACAATCTATGGGCTCCCTGGACCTCTAAAGAAGCCCTTTGCCTCCATCAGGCCTCAGCAGCAGCACCCTGGGCTCAGCCTCAGGGTGTCCAGGCTGCAAGGACAAGTGGGCTTTTTGTTCCCTGCCTTCCCTCTACCTGCTGTGATTCCTCCACATCTCCTAAAGCCATGGCCACTACCACAGCCACCTGCGCTTTCGGCCATGTCTCATGCAGACTGAGCCGAGCCCAGGGAGCTTTGTGAGCCCCTTTCAGTGGTCTCCACCTGCTGTTCTGTTTGGGGTACAGGAGGAGGAGAGCAGTCAGACACAGACCCGGGTGCTGGTCCAGGCTCAGCTGCTGCTTACCTGTGTGTCCCAGAGTTGATTCCCTCAGCTCTAGGAGCTCATCTATGAAATCGGGAGAGTAATCCTCCTCTGACGGAGAAGTTATGAGGAGAAGAGAGGGGGCATCTCTGATCTGCCAAGGCCTCCTCCTCTGCCTGCATTTGGACTCAGCCCAGCTGTCCTGAGCTTTGTGGATCCAGCCACCAGTGGTGGTCTGGTCGTCCTGGGAGCAGATAGAGCCAGGTGCTAGATAGAGAAACTGAAACTCACAGCTTCTGAGCAGCTCAGGATCACACACCCCGAATGTACTGCCTGCTGGGCGCAACCCTCAGCCCCATCCTCCATGCTGACCCACTGAGAGTAGCCAGCTCCTACTCCAGATTCCAGATCCTTCTCAGCCCAACCCCTTGGCAAGGGGTCCCCTGGAGACTTTGGGAAGAAAGACAGGACACAGAGGGATATGGGATCCTGAACAGATTACACCGGGTACCCCTAGGGATTGTCCTAATCCCACTCCTCATAGACACCCACTTCCCAGCACCCATGATACCCTCCCTTGTGCCCCATCAGCATCAGCACAGACTCCTGCACTCCTTGCATACTTCCTGCACACTTGATGTACTACTGCTGGTGTGGAACATCATGTCCAGGTGGCTTCTGGACATTTTCTTCTTTCTGTGGGTTCTTCTTCCAGGAGCACCTCCTTCCCCAACTGGAGCTGCCATGCACAGTTTCCTGTGAGTTTCCTGTGGCAATCCCCAGGCAGACCCCACTGCCCCCTGCTCTGCTTCATGGCCCCTGGGGGAAAGAACCAAACCCACAGCTCTGTTGCTGTCTCAGTCAGTAAGACATGAAGCTAGGGGGCTGGGATTTAGCTCACTGGCCCCTCACCTGCCTCACAAGTGCAAGGTCCTGAGTTCGAGCCCCAGTAACAACAACAACAAAAAGACATGAAGCTGGATCACTGGGGAAACTTCTTTTTTTCTACTTCAGGAGGTGCTATGAGGAGGGGGCACTGGATGCTTGAGCCTAACCTGACCCTCACACTGGGAATTGTTTAAACATGGGTCAACATCCTAGGTGACTAATGGTCACCCCACTGCAGCAAGAACAGTGAGTGACTACATAGGAACACGCCAGGTTTGAAATGTGCTCATTTTTTGATTTGGTTAACTTTTATAATCATTCCCTAAATATCTAAATTTTCCCTTTAAAAATAGACATAGTAATTGAACACATTTATGGTATGAGTGCTCTGAGGAGAATCCAACCCAAAGGCTAAGGCAACAAAGGAGACAGACATTCTAGTAACACCATTGGATATCTGCAGGCCTAAGGGTAGATCACTGTTTTCAGCAGAAGTTCCCTTCAGCTGGGACTATAGGAGGGACTATGCCTTTCATCCCGCAAGGCAAAAGGAACCAAGACTGAAACTGAGTTTGACCATTGGACTCTTTGCTACTGAACCCATGTCCAGATCCACAAACTCATTCAATGGAGAAATCTATGCCTGAGAGATCAGTGTGGGGAGAAATAAAGGCTCAGTCAATGCCTAAAGAACGGAGAAAAGGAAACCTTGCTTGTAAATCAACTTCTCACACTGAATCGATTTCGGGAGTCACAGATATCTGATAGGACTAATAAAGGAGAGAGACAGGCTAATAAAGGAAAGCAATATTTGTGTTCTTTCTGGGAATAGACAGAGAACTTCCAGGACCTCAGGTGCAAATTCTTTTCATTCCTTTCATTTCCTATCATGGAAGCTGTAGGAGTCTTTAACCTTGAATTGGAGGAGAGAGGCCAGGCAAGTCTAGGTCGAGTTAACACTGGACTATAGTTGTGGCTAAAACATCTCTCAAATGATCAACACATCGACACACAGAGATGAGTAGAAGCTGACTCAAAGGTTCAGACAACAAAGGAGACAGACACAATTTGAGAGAGTGATATAAAGCCTTTCATCTCATTCTCATTACCCATTGGACATTTGCAGGCCTAAGAGTAGATCAAAGTTTTCAGCAGCAGTGACCAATGGTTTCCTTAAAATTAACCTATATAACTGTTATCATAATAATCCACATGCCAGAGGTGATCTCTAAGTAAAGCTAGTGAAATCCTAATAATGTATCTCTCAGCTGCCTGACCTCCAAACTTAGTGAGGAAGTGTATCTACAGAGTTTATTTAGGATTTTTTTCCCTGGTCACAAGTTGTCAGTTGGGACCTCCATTCCTTGCTTTTTATTTATTGGGTTTTATTGATTTGTTTGTTTGGTTTTTGGTATTGAGTTCTGTCACCTCTCTCCCTCCCAATTCTTCCCAGTTTTAACCAGCAAGATTTCAGCTTGAAAGCCACACAAAACCCCAGCAAAAGGCCAAACAGGTAAAAAGACTCATGTGACCTCTGGCTCTGCTGTGGTGTGGATCATCTGATCATAATATGGAATGGACTAGAGAATTCATAATCTGCTTGAACACAGTCTCAGGGTGGAGCATCTTAGATGGAGTTGCAGACCCAAACACCAGGGGTCTCTCCCCTCCAGGGACACGACAAGAAACCATTCCAGCTGGAAATCCAAAGATCTGCTATAGGAAATCTCAGCTTGCAGGGGACATCACAAGAAAAGTTATCCAGAATGTCTGCAGCTTAAGTAGGAGGCTTGAGCAAACTTTTTGGTCCATATGTGATATTCACCCACTGAAATGATCCTACTCCAACTGGGAAGCAGCCCTTACAATGCTTCAGAAGAGACCACCAGACAAAGCAGCATCACTCAGCAGGAGGATCATCAGCCAAGTCACCGGCCCATGCCCTCCACCCCTGCCCTGGCCATGAAGTGCTGGGCTTGACTCACACATGCTGCATGCTCCCATTGGGTGCTCCAAAACAGGGAGACCACCTATGGTCCTCCCTTTCTCTAGAGGCCATTGGAAGGGAAAAGGGTCTTCTACCTCAGCAAGGGACATGTGGCTTCTGAAGTCATCAGACTGGGGAGGTAAGAGAAATTCCTAGGCCTTCCAGCAAGGGCAGGGGAGCGCCTGGTGAGCTCATGACAATTCAGAAGGGCGGGGCCTGGCCCTGAACATTTGCAGCCAGAACACAGGCTTCATTCTTAGGACAATCCTACTTTAGTATACACAGATGAGGAAAAGTCACCCTCGAGTAACAATTGCCTATTTCAGGAAGGTTTAGACCTAAGTATCATGATGAGAAAATCAAAACCTCAATGCTAATATTCTGGTTTAAATTCAAAACAAATGTGCATTATTCAAATGTATGTATAACATTCCTGGGAAGTGGACATGTTTTCAGAGTGAACAGAGAAGAGCCTAATTTTTCAAAGGTAATCAATGAATTAGTTTAGTATGAATTTGAGTTGAAAGGCTCTTTGCTAAGGACTAAGGAGGAAGGTTCTGAAGACATTCTTTGACGGCTCCTCAGGAGGTCCTGGCCATTTCAGCCACTCACATGGAACCCAGTCAAGAGCATGTCATTGCGGGTTTGTCCCCTCCCTCTCTTCATCACTCTCGGTCCTTTAGTTGTGCTCCAGAATCACTTTGAAGGTGAGCCTTACCTCTGGCTAGGCTTTGGTGACCCCAGACTGCTCCAGGCTCCTCTGGGCAGGAGAAACTCTTAGGGCTTTGTGCTAAGAGTAATGGAAACAATGGAGGAATGAATGGATAGATCAGTTTGGGGAAGGACCTGGGGAAGGGGTGGTATGACAAGGAAGAGCCTTCTGGGAAGCTTTTGCCGGAATCTAGGTGAAAATGTGAGGGCAGCTTGAATGAGGATATTTGCCCTCCAGCTCTCTCTCTGTAATTCTCTTCTGACCCTCTGACCCACCTGCACACAGGTCCTTCTGATTCTCATAAACCTGATGTGCTTCCTGTGAGGCCTGGGCCCTGCCTGCTGAGTAGGAATGGACCTGTGTTCAACCACAGCCAGACAGGAGGAGCTTCACTCAGGTGTCCAATGGGACTGCAGGTGCCAGAGTCTGAGGGAAAGGACTGGCTGGGGAGAGGGAGTCAGGGTCTGAGGAGGAAGGAAATGGAGGACTTGCTTTCTGAGAGCTGGGAGAAGGTTCATGAGGAAGGGAAGTCAGGCACAGGTGAGCCTGTCAGTCTGCAAAACAAAGGCTCAGTGAGTCAGAGTAGAGGCCTAGCTTTACCTGAACACAGTCATCTTGAGGTTTAAACAACACGATTTCCCCACCCAGAGTAACCTGGGCTCCTTTTCCCTGCAAAGTCTCCCAGCCTGCTACAGCTGCACACAACCCTTAGAAAGACCCGTGGAGCCTTTCCCCGGATCCTGGTGATGTTAGTTTGAGGAATTTGCCTGACGGCTTTGATGTTAGCCTGAGGTAAAATGAGGCACATTCGGGCTTGGATGAAGTCAATTTTTCATGGCTACTGTACAAACCCCTCCCTCAGACCCAAGATGTGATGAACCCCTGGGCTTGCTGCTGCCCATGACCGTGCTTTCCCTGCAGATCCCCAGAAAAGAATATACTCTCTGAAATCTGGAGGTTTGGATTTTTTCCTCAGTCTCATGAAATCTTGTGCCTATGGCAGCTGGATATTTTGAATCCAATTTTCACAGAACAAGCGGTTACTATTTAATAAATAAAGCCTACGCAACACAAGAGAAGAAAAGCCTGATGGATCTGAGATATCATCTTGTCCAGCACCATCTGATCCAGAAGTGATGAAGAGTGAGGCTCAGGCAACCTATGTTTCTTGATCTCTACACATCTCCAGGTTCCTTGGACCCTTTCTGAAAATTGGTTTTATTTTTTGCCTCAAGTTCAACCACATTCCAACAGAGCAATTGGAATTTCATTGGCCCATCAATGCACTCTCTCCCCCAAAAGGGGTCCCTGGCATCATCATCACCATCACCATCACCACCATCATCACAACGTCGCTGCCTGACTGTGAAGACTGATGTGACAGAGGGAAGACAGGCCCAGAGGCCACCAGAGACGGTCTGTGTTCTCAGTGGAACTTCAGGCTATGGAAAAGGTGGCAGGGAGGCCCTGCTTCTCCATCTGTGTTTCCACAGTTCTAACTCTGACTTCCTCTCACTTTGGTTTTCCTGATCTTCACACTGCTTCTTCCTCCTACTGCCTCCCTAACCATGCTCGCAGGGTACTACCTCCAAATACACCATTTTCTTCTGTCCACCCTGTTGCCAGGCTTCCCTTAGCCTTCATTGTAGGCTGCAGGTTTGTGGCTTCTCTCTCTCTCTTTTTTTTTTTTTTTTTTTTTTTCATCTTGCGGCTTTCTTTTTTAATGAGCTTTTAAAATTAGTATACATTGATTCTTAAAAACATTGAAGTTTAATATGCTAGTTTTTACATGGACGTAACATATTTTGATTGCCCCCTCCCAATTTTCCTCCCCGACAAGCCTCTGTCTTTATTTCCTTCTTCTTAGGCCATAATAGCCTTTCTTCTATTTTCAGATCATCTTTTCTTCTCATGATTTTTTTAAGATTCTACCTATTAGCAAAACATGAGATACTTTCTGAGTCTGACTTATTTTACTTAAAACACGATCTTCAGGTCCAACCATTTTCCTGCAAATGACACAATTTCCTTTTCTATATGTCTGGATATTGCTTCATTGGGTATGTATGTTTTTGTCTTTTCATTCATCATGATGGGTACCTAGGCTAATTCCATATCTTGGCTATTGGGAAGTGTGTGGCAATAAGTATGGAACTGCGGGTATTCCTATATTGTGCTCACTTTAATTCCTTTGTATATATCAAAGAGTAAAATAGATGGCTCATGTGGCAGCCCTATTTTAAGGTTTTTGAGGAAATGCCATATTGATTTTCATAGTGACTGTACTAACTTACATTCTGAACAAACTATATGAGTTTCTTTCCCCGACTGCATCCTCACCAGTTGTTAGTTACTCTTCTTGTTGCTGAGACAAAATATCAAACTTGCAAAGTTAAAGGAGGAAAAGTTTATTGTAGTTCAGAGTTTGTAGAATTTTCAGTACACCATCAGCTGGTTCTAAAGCAGGGCAACATAGCAGAGGGTCATCGCAGAGGATAAACAGTTCATGGCATGGCAGGCAGGAGACAGGAAAACAATGAAGTGGTGAAGCACCAGCAGTAGCTGGCCTGCCTTCCTGCTCTCCTTTTATATTCTAAACAGGATACAATCCTGTGCCACTCACAACCAGGGTGAGGGTGAGGTTTCCATTATCTGTCCTTTTTTTCTTTCTTTCTCTTATTTTTGGTGCTGGAGATCAAACTTGGGACCTTACTCTTGCAAGGCAGGTGGCAGAACCACTGAGCTAAATCCCTGGCCCTAGGTTTCCATTATCTACCTAGGATCATACCCTTACTCCACATTCACATACCTGAATGCAACCAACTTTGAAACTCTCCACCTACGACCACATCAGGATTTGGGGGGATACCTAGATACAAGCCATAACACCTGCATTTATTGTTTTTAGTGTTCTCAATAATTTCTTTCTTTCTTTTTTTTACACTGTAGGGGATTGAACCCAGGGTCTCATACATGCTAGACGAGTGTTTTTACCACTGTATATAGCCACATTCCTCATTTTGGATATTCTTGATGATAGCCATTCTGACCGGGGTAAGACGGAATCTCAAAGTAGTTTTGATTTGTATTTTCATATTGGTTAAAGATGTTGAAGATTTTTTCATATACTTATATTTCATATATTTACATCATTTGAGAAGACTTTGTTCCATTTATATGCCTATGGATTGATTGGACCTTTTTTGGTATTAAGTTTTTTGAATTCTTTATACATTCTAGATATTTATCCTCCATGAGAACAGCAGATAGTAAACATTTTCTCCCATTTTCTAGGCTATCTTTTCATTCTGCTGATTGTTTCCTTTGTTTTGAAAAAGATTTTGAGTTTGATACAGTTTCATTTGTTAATTTTTACTATTACATCCTGTGCTATGGGGTCTTATTTAGGAAGTCTTGGCCTATGGCAATTAATTCAAGTGTTTTTGTTTTCTTTTAGCAGTCTCAAATTTTCTTGTCTTGAACCCAGGTCTTTGATCCATTTTGAATTGATTTTTGTACAGAGGAGAGATAAGAATCAAGTTTCAATCTCCTATACCCATATGCAGTTAAAGAGGCTGTTTGTTTGTTTTTTTCTCCAACATGATTTAACCCCTTGGTGAAGAATCAGATGGCCAAAGCTGTATGTGTTTATTTTTGAGTCTCCTATTCTACTCCATTGGTCTACAAGTCTAATTTTACCTCAGTACCATGTTATGTTACTACCATTTTCTAGTATAATTGGTATTGTGATGCCTCCAGAGTTCCTCTTTTTACTTCAGGATTTCTTTGGCTATTCTGATTCTTTTTTATTTCCACATAATTTTAGAGTTGTTTATCTGTTTCTGTGAAGAATGTTCTTGGTGTTTTGATGGGGAGATTTGAATCTGTATATAGCTTTCTTGAAAATGCTCATTTTAACAATATCAATTTTGCCAATCTATAAACATAGGTTATCTTTCCTTCTTCTAGTGTCTTCTTCAATTTCTTTCTTCAGTGTTCAATAATTTCCATTTTAGAGGTCTTTCACCTTCTGGGTTAGGTTGATTCCTCAGTATTTTATTATATTTTTAATTTTTGAAACTATTAGGAATTGAATTGTTTTCCTGAAATTTTGCCTACTAGTTCATTATTAGTGCATAGAAATGCTATTGCCTTTTTCAGAATGAGTGTGTCCTGCACTTTTGTAGAATTTGTTTATCAAATTGAAGTCTTTTGGTGAAGTCTTCAGAGTCTTATAACTATAAATTCATATCATTTGCAAATAAGGATAATTTGACTTCTTCCCCTCATTTGTGTTGTTTTTATTTATTTCTCTTGACTAATTTCTCTGCTTAAAATTTCAAGTACTCCAATGAATAAGAGTCTTGAAACCCTAATCAACATAAGCTCTCCATGGACCTAGATCCTCATCAGCATAAGATCCTCCTCATCATAGAAATACTGCCATTCTCCTAGTCATCTGATACTTCCTCTGATTAAAAGATCCTCATCAATTTGGGATAATCACCCTCATCTGAGTCATCTGATTCTCCCTATGAACCCAATAAATAGTGGCAAACTTGGAATGCCCCTGTCTTTGCTGTCTAGAGCAGCACTGATCAGCCCCAAGACAGCCTTTTCCCTAAGTCTCATTTCCTGTCTTTATTCTCTAATTAGCCTTGTGGTGTCCTGGCTCATAGGAGACCAGGATGCACTGCAGGGGTTCTGGCAATGTCCTCTTTCCCTAACTCTATAGTACGGCACTGTGTCCTTAGGACAACTGAAGCTTCATGCTTGCAATGCTCCTAGACTCTGCCCTATGTATCTCTTCACTGAGTGATTTTAACCTCTGTCATATCCCTGAGATAAACTATATCTGTGTCACAACCATCTTCAGTGAGTTCGGTGAGTCCTAATGAGTGATCAATCCTGCAGGTGGTTTTGGGAAGTTACCAGATTTACAAGTGGTGTCAAAATTAAATTTGGTCTTGGGGACTGTGTAGTTAACTGTTGGAGCTTAAAATCTAAAAATGTACCCTCAGAACAAGAAACAGTTGTGTATATTATTTGGCCGGTCATCAGCCTTTGACCCATTTCTGCTCCCCTTTTCCTTCCCTTACTGATGGTCACTGGGTCCCTTTGCTGTCACAGTAGACCAGAATCAGGAGACTTAGCTATTAACCCTGGGTCCAGTCTGACTCTGCACACATCTTACTGCCTCCTGACACTCCTAATCCCTCACTCTAAAACTTGGGATGTCACTGTCTGTTGTCCCCTGCCTAACACCTTAGCTGTTGACAGCTTAATCTACATATGGCCAACGCCATGTGTAAAGACTCAAGAGACACTGAGGCCCATCTATAAGAATCACTAACATGACTAAATTCTACAGCTGCTCATGGTTTTTTTCTGCTTTAATTGTTTGATATAATTTATCAGTTAAAATATATATGAGCCTGTTTTTGTCATATAGGTAGGTTTTCAAGCTAGGAATATACTTTCTTTAATAGGTGCTATTCAAATTTTATATTTCCTCCATAGTTAGTTTCATTAATTTATCTTCCAAGGTACTTCTTAGATGTTGTCAAATTTATTTCAAAAAAGATTTTTGTAATATGATTTCTATATCCTTCTAAATTCTGTAAAATCTGTGGTAATGTCTCCTAGATCTTGATATTGTAATTTAAAAATGTATATTATGTAACAGGAAGAAATGGTCTAAAGGAACAGGGGAAGTGGGAGGGGTAGGGGAAAGGAAAAAAGAGAAAAGAAACAATATGAGAAAAGGAAAAAAATAGAAACAAAGTCTTTGCAAATAGGGAAGGGTGGAGGGGGTGAAGGAAGGGCAAGGGAAGGGAAAAAAAAAACCCAAGATACTCATGTAATGGTACAAGATCCCAATGATGAATGTAACTGTATTTTCTACCTAAAATGTACCAATAAACTTAATGGAAAAAAAAGAATCACTAACATGAAAAGACCCAAATTTGAGCTAGAGAACAGAGGAAGTATTCACTCTTTAGGGAGGGCTTTTGAGTCTCTGAGGCTTTCTGGAATTGGACAAATAGAAAATCAACGGTTCTGACTTTGGAAGTTGTCACTGAGCCACACTGCCTTCCCAACGGGTCTTCTATGCCCAATGTAGAATAGAAGAGGGTCTCAGATTGCAGCTGAGAGCAGCCCCATGTCCAGCAGTGTGTGGAGGGAAGTAGCCTTCCACAGCTCTCTTTGCCCATCAGAGATGGACCACAGCAGAGAGGGGAAACATCTCCCCAACTCATGTGTCCTCTGCTAGGCCCAGGGCTTCCCTAACCTATGATTCTTCAGCACATTCCTCTCATCACTCTGCCACACTTTGTCATCTCAGTCTTCTTAAGGCACTTCACATGGCCCCATCCAGCTATGTACTGAACCCAGGTCCCTCTGGGCATTTGGGAACAGTGCTTGCATGTGGTTCATACCTCTGACCTGCAGTTTACTTCCAGTCCTTCACCACAATCCTATGCACTGATTACTGGTCCCACCGAACATATGACAACCCAAGTCTCCAAGGCATAAGCCTAGAGCTGGCAGGGACAGATAGGTTCTCACCCAGCTCTGTCCAGCACCATTCTACCCTCTGGGTGTCCTGGTCCGAAAAAGAATCCTGCTTTTTTTAAAACAGTTCTTCAGAGTAGGACATCACCTGAGGCAGAATCCCCAAGAACACAAGCCGATCATGTCTAGGCTTTCTGAGTTGTCCCAAAGAAGGCTTTCTTAGCTCCCATGTCCAAGGAGGAGACATCTGGCCCTGCTCTCTTCTCGTTTGGTATTTTAAAAGTTACCTGTGCTTGAGCACCTACTATGTGTCAGCCATATGCTAAGCACTTTCCACACATTATATTATTTTTCTCAAAATAAGCAAGATAGGTGAAGAAACTAAGGCAGAAAGCGGTGGAGAACTTGCATAGGTGACATAACTAACAGATGGAAGAAGTGATCCTGCTCTGGTGATGCCATCTTCCCTTAAAGTGAGGTCATTCACTGCCAGAGAACAACATGGAGGAAATTTCCCTCAGGGTTGTGGAGAAGGGGCATACTCAACCTCAACCACAGGAAACCACTTAACGGATGTGTGAATGCCCAGAGGAAACCAGCCCACTGTGAGTCTGGGCAGTACTACAGAGCATGTGACCTGGACAATTTAGCTTCCACCATGACTATCTCTCAGACTTTATCATGAGTCAGGAGAATCTGCACATACTCTTCACTCACTGTGTGCTGGAGATAGTCAATAATGTCCTCAATGAAGCAATTGCTCTCTAGTTGGTGAAAAATGGCAACATTAGAAGACAGGGTGGTGGAGCATAAGGGATTAAATGTTCATCTCCCTAAGCAGCTGTGACATGGTTTTCCTTTTTTCAGTACTTGTGGTTAAATCAGTGGCCTTATACTAGGGAAGTGTTTCAGCTCTTTTTCATTTTATTATGGGATGAGGTCTCACTGAGTTGCCCAGTCTGAGCTTGAATTTGCCACCATCCTGCCTCAGTTATCCAGGTAATTTGGATTACAGGTAAGTGCCTAAATGCCTGGACAAACAAGGTATTTCTGAGGGAACCAGTGGTGTTATGGACTGAATTGTGTCCCACAAGTTCATATGCTAAAATCCAAACTCTCAGTCACTATATTTGGAGATAGGGCCAATAAGACAGTGAAGTAATTAAGATTCAGTTATTTCATAAGTGTTGGGCTCAAATCCATAGGACTTATTATTGTAGCAAAGCAGAGCAGCTCTGGGTGGTAGCCAAGAATTATAGCTCAGAGGCACAGCTAAGTGTTACAGCTCAGAAGGTTCAGCTGAGCTTTACAGCTCAGTGTGGCGACTCTAGTTCACACCTCTTGCAAATCAGAGAGTTGAGATTTCAATGGTCAAATTGAAGAGATGGAGAAAAACCTTTATTACACCAGTGGGCTCAGAAGAGCTCATACTACAAGTCTGAGTGATTTACCAGAAACGAGAGTCTCCTCATATAGGGATCTACAGAACAGGTGAGCATGCTCATCTAAACAGAGGGGCGAAGTAACAGAACATTCATATAGGGCAGAGCAGGGGAGCATGCTCACAGAGGCAAGGGGGTGAAATTACAGAAGATCCCTGAAGCAGAGCTTAACAGAACATTCCTGAAAGGTCACACAGTTCAGTCACAGAACATTTTGACACATTGGACAGTAGCCTCTGCCCAGGAAGCACAAATTGTTACAATTCTCTTAAATTTATGGCACCAAACATTTTGTTGGAAAAAAGCATGGATGCAATGCAAGGGAAAGGCAAGGGCCAATCTTATTGTGTAATATTTCTCTATATTATGTCCTTGTAAGAACAGAAAGAGACACCAGCTGTCTGTCTGTCTCTTTCCTTTTCCCTCTCTCTATCCATGCAGAGAAAGGCAATGTGAAGACACAGTGAGAAAGCTCCCTCTGCAAAACAGGAAGAAAGTCCTCACCAGAAACTAACTCTGATTGAACTTGATTGTGGACTGGTCTTCAGAAGTGTGAGGAAATAAACGTCTTTTGTTTAAGCACCTAGTCTGCAATCTTCTGTGATGGTAGTCCCTGAAGACTGTATAACATTGGGGAAGTGCCATAGTGGGTTGCAGAGAACCAAAACGTTTTTAAGTCAGAGCTATCAGGAAGTGTGTGTGTGTGTGTGTGTGTGTGTGTGTGTGTGTGTGTGTGTGAGTGCTTCAACCTTGGTATGGGGCAAAGTTCCAACAGCAGCCTTCCTTTATGATGGGACCATTGTGTGTTCAACACTGTCTACTCATGCATCTTCATGATGTGAGATTCAGACCATCAGTGGATTCCGAAATTAGTTTATTGACTGGAGAACAATGCTTAAAAATGGAAATAGAATTAAGAATATCAGAGTTTTGAACATAGTAAGAGTGAATACGGAGTACCTTCTTTTCACTTAACGTTGCTTGAAACACACTATTGAGTAAAACTACAGAAAGTAGGATACCTCTTGCTGATCATGGGCCCTCTAAAACTGGCAATGAAGAGGATTCTTTCAGGTGGGTGGTGACGGGGATGGGGCTGGACCCTCAATTATGTTCCTTGTGAAGGTGGGACAAACACTTAGAGGCTCCTTTGGTTAAAACACCTTCACTTGGCCCTGTAAATGTCCAATGGGCAGCTAAGGCAAGATGAAACTTAGTGTCTGCCTCTATTTTGCACCTGAATCCTTTTCTCTCATTTTTCTCATGTCCTGTGAGAGTACAGGGAGAAGACGATCGGATGAGACACAGCCATATAGAAATAATAAAGTCCACACAGGGAAGGAATGTCCTGGCAAGGACCTGGGGTGGGAACATCTGTGTATAAATGGCTAGTATTTATGGAATTTAAATGAAGGGGAGGCTGCTTACATGTCACTCGTTATGTGATTCCACACACTCCATGGAGTGAGAATCAATGTCCCTTTTTAAAGGAGATAGAGCCACCATGGGTGACAGGTAATGTACCCATATTTACAAAATTTCTGGGGCCAGGACTTGAACCCATCACCTTCTGACCAAAACCCATGTTTCCAATGATCATGGTCTACTCTTTTGAATACAGAAAATATTTACTGATGTATATATGTTATATGTTCATTATTAATGACTCCTCTCATTTCATATTCATGTCTTGTACCCAGTGTCCAAGTCCCTGTCAGTAAATTTATTGCTGCTCTCTGTGCTTTCCTTAAGCCCTCAGACATTGAGTTTCAGCAACATCCTTCATCCATTGAAGGTCTTAAGTCCCACCCACCCCTGGCCTTGCTGTTGGCTGCCCAGCCTCCTCTGCTTTTCTTCCCTCACTGCTGCACCTTAAGTTGTTTCTCACTCTTCATGTAAATAATCATGTAGAGAGCATTCTCCTCACATAAAATTTTTCCTCCATTATGTATGCTTCCTTTGTGGCAACAATAGAGCTGAATGTCCTACTAAAACACATATGTGGGCCATGCTCTTAGTATTTCCAGCCTCCAGATCATTGAGTTAAATAAATCTCTATTCCTTAAAATCATCCTCTCTCAGTCATTTTGTTATAGCCACAGAAATTTACTGAAACACCTTGCCTTGGCTACAAGGATTTCTGTCATTTCTTCACCAAGTATACCTATAATGTCTTTCTGATCTCTTCCCTCTGTAGGTAGGTTCACTGAGGTCCCCATGAGTACAACTGCCCCTCAATTTCTGCAGCTCCCCATCCAGACCCCCCTCCACAGCATCCACCCAGAGCCCCAATCCTAAAATGGGCTCTTCCTAGAGCCCCTTTCCTGAGGGCTGTGAATCCCCACCATGTGACTTCTCCCTTACTAAGGTCAACCAACACCACCTGCTCCTCTGACCATGGCAGTGTCCAGGCCAGAGGACACTGCTTGCATAGACATGTATGGCTTCTGCCATGTGACCAGGAGAGAATAAGCCAGGCAGCTCTGAGATCACCCAGGGTGACCCAGGCCCACCAAAGGCAGGCAATGCTACCAGCCAGTTCTGCCACAGAAGCTCAGGTCACATCCAAGAAGATTCCTCTCTGAGTCCTCATTTTTGCCCTCTGATATCATCTCAGCAACATAGTAGCTCCCTTGTAGCACGATAGCTCCATAGCAACACTGGCTGCCTGCCCAGTGCAAAAGCCACACTTCTCCCAGTTTCCCTCCCTGGCTGCTTCTCCTCTTGGCCACCAGACATTCAGGTCTGGTTTCTGGGGCATCTGGACACCAGTGGTAACTGTGTAACTCAGTCTTGACCAATGAGACACAAGAGCAAGTTGGCTAGGGGCCTACTGGTGGTTTGTTTCTATAAAGAACACCAGTGATAGTAGCCATGGCTGCCCCCTCTTTTTTCTGGTTCAAATACTGCATGGCCTCTGAAACAGGGCAGAGCAGTCTTCCTGCTTCAGCCACTCAGAGTGCTAGGATTATTGCCATGGTCCACTGTGTTTTCCTGAAGTTTATTCATTATATAATGTATCACAATTCAGAAAACTATTTTGATAATCATGATCCAGTTTAGTAGTTTCCTTTCACTTATGCACCATTATTCGGAGAGGCTATATGCTTGAATGAAGTGCCAGAGAAGTCTGTGGTGTGAAATTGGTGAAGAATTCTTGCCCTAGCCAATTGTGAAGACACAGGGTGGGAGGATTCAGGGCCATTTAATGAATGCGTGAACAGAACTGGCAGAAAACTTGGTCCAGTCACCTCAGGATTTTTAGATACGAGAACACTAAATAACCACATTTTGCATGTGGAGGTTTCTCTTCTATAATAACTTACCTCAAGAAATAGGGCATAGGTGTTACTGCTACATCCAAAACAATACACTTGCACTTTTGACCTCTGGATGATTAAATGGCATGAGTAATAGGCAACTGTGGGAGTTTCACACACACAAAAAGATTATCCCAGAAATTGTTTTATACAAATATGTACGGAGAGACTTTTTAGTTGCATTACATTTCTTTTTTTTTTCTTTTAAGATACTCTGTTTTTCATATACTATGCTGAGTATAGGTTTAGATTAGTTTTGAATTCTGCTGTACACTATGGTCTTCAAGGTATAACTTTAATTCTGGCATATTCTATTACTTCTTCAAATTGTAGTTACCACTGAAGCATCACTTCTGTTTTTCTTATTATGAAAGTGACATGTGAAGAGCCAGATGAAGAATGCATAGGATGAGGTCAGAGAGGGGAAGGGCCCATGTGTGATGCCACTTTCCCATGAATTCAGTGTGCATGGTGTTCTCAGCATGTGGATGTGTTGCAATCTGGATGCTCCTCAAACCCTGTCTTTTAGGATATTTATAGACGTTTCATTACTGAGCTATAACTGTGGGTGTTTGTGACCAACACCACCTCCAGCCCTTCTCAATTCCCAGAGGTCGGAGATGGCCCTGAAAGTTTCAAACTTCTAATCTAAGGTTAACTGACCTTGTGGTGATCAGCCCCATTTTTTTTTAATAATAAAATAAATAAATAGCCACTGATTTATTTAGTATGAAGAAAAAGATGGGCCATAGGATTTTCATATCACAGAGGGAACTTTGGTAGTGGAACCCCAAGACGTGACCTCACTTCCTTGGCAACATCTCTGAAGAGAGCTTGTTACCCTTCTAATGGGCGTCACAATCGAGTACCAACCGTCTCCCGAGTTCACTTGGCCAGAGACGGTCCACAGCGAACCTGCTGAGCTGCTTCTCCACTTCGCGAGGCCGCAGCCTCAGGGCTCTAGGCAGAAAAACTACCTGTGAAAGACTGAGAAGACGGCTGACTCCATCCAGGGGCCGCAGGCCACACTGCAGCAGCCACACGCCTGTCACAGACACCCCAGGGACGGTCTCCAGGGGAGTGACCACCCGTGACCTGTCAAAATCAAGGTACCTCTGAGAAGTCTCCCTAAGCCCAAATACCAAAGGCACAGAAACTGGAAAGAGCTCATGGCAACTATCACCGGGTCCAGAAACACCCCGTAGCTCTGGGCAGGGCTCCCCAGACCCGGGCACAAAAAACCTAGAGAGTCACAGTCCAGTGAGGGAGACCGAAGTCACAGCCACTGGCCCTCAAGAGACACCGAGAAGCCCGGTGTACATCCAGCCAGGCCTGGCTGCCACTATTGGAAATAACTTCACAGAGAGCCTTGCAGAGTTCAGGCCAGTGTGGTCCCTGCAGGAAGTCAGGCCGCACTCATTCTCTGAGCCCTTTCTGCCTATTTTCCTGGGCAGCCAACCCATCTATGGTCCCTTCTTCCCAGGCACCTCCATGACCCACACCTCTACCTAATCAGCCCTGATTTTAGGAAGAGATGTCATGACAACTTCTTTTGAGAATTCCATCTCCTTTGCAGGCCTTTGTGATAAAGATCAAGACATGTGGTGTTTGGATAATAAACCGCTTTTCACCACAGATTAGGTAGATGAAGAAGGAGACTCATACACTGTGTCACCTCAGGTAAAGTTTGAAGACGTCTTTAGGCTTTCTGGACTAAAAAACTCATGTTCTCAAAATGAACTCTTAGTTCATGTATTGTCTTGTATACCAGAACATCCTCAAGTGCCTTGTCCTGGAGAAGAAAAATCCATCCACCACAGAGCTGCAGACCACTGCGGAAAGCTGTATTGTGCTAATGGCCATACTTTTTCAATCCAAATGCTTCAGCCAGTGGGCTCATTGTGCTGTCTGTACAAACCATATAGGGGGACTTGGCAGCCAGGTATATAAGTGCACCAAATGTAAACTCTTGGTTCATAAGAAGTGCCACAAACTTGTCACAATTGAATGTGTGCAGCATTCTTTACCATCATCCATCATCCATGGCTTCAAACCCTTCACAGACAGCAGCCCCACAGAAGCTTGAAACTTGTGAGGCTTTAGAACAAGTTGATGAAGAGAATGAGGCAGGGAACAACAGGGAAAGTGGCAAAGCTTCCTCTAATTTAGGTCTTCAGGACTTTGATTTGCTTTGTGTGATAGGCAAAGGGAGTTATGGGAAAGTACTGTTAGTTTAACTGAAAAAATTAGGTCATGTGTACACAATGAAAGCAGTGAAAAATGAGCTTGTCAACATTGATCAGGTACAGACAGAGAAGCATGCTTTACAGCAGGCCTCTAATCATCCTTTTCTTGTAGGACTGCATTCTTGCTTCCAGGCAGAAAGCAGACTGTTCTTTGTTCTCGACTGACTATGTAAATGATGGAGATCTGATGTTTCATATACAGCAACAAAGAATCCTTCCTGAAGAACATGCCAGGTTTTACTCTGCAGAAATCAGTTTAGCATTCAACTATCTTCATCAGCGAGGGATACTGTATAGAAATTCAAAATTAGACAATATACTACTGGACTCAGAAGGGCACAACAACTCACTGACTATTGCTTGTGTAAGGAAGGCTTACAGTCAGGAGATGTGACCAGCACTTTCTGTTGCACTCCTAATTACCTGGCTCCAGAAATTATAAGGGGGGAAGATCATGGTTTCAGTGTGGACTGGTGGACTCTCAGAGTACTGATGTATGAGATGATGATCAGAGAGTCTCCTTTTCATCTCAATGAGAGCTCTGATAACCCTGACCAAAACTCAAACAATAATCTCTTGCAAGTAATTTTGGAAAGTGAAATTTGCATACCTTGTTGTCTGCCTGCAGAAGCTGCAAGAGTCCTGAAGAGTTTTCTGAGAAGGGACCCAAAGGAACGATTGGGTTGTCATCCTCAAAGGGGCTTTGCTGATGTTCAGGAGCATCCCTCCTTTCAAAATGTTGACTGGAACATGATGGACTGAAAGCAACTCGTGCCTCCCTTTAAACCAAATATGTCTGAGGAATTCAGTTTGGACAACTTCGATTCTCAGTTTACTGATGAACCTGTCCAACTCATCCCAGATGAAAATGACATCATGAGGAAAATGGAAGGATATGAATTTGCAGGTTTTGAGTATAACAATCATCTTTCAATGTATGAAGAAGAATGGGTCTGATCCTCATTTTTCAACTATGCATTCTGGTTATTACTATTTAATGCTTGGGAAAAACTTGTTATCAGCCTGGATTCAATGAACCACTTCATAACTGTCTAGCAGCTAATTGTAATTTATTTTTTGTATTTGTATTTAGATGTAATATTTGATTCTTACAGTCTATAATAGGGAATATTGAATGGTTTTGTTGATAAATGGAAACATATTCCATTTGTTGAGTGGTGACAAAAAGTATAATATTTTTTCTAGTTATTTACTATATAGAAAAATAATTTGTCTTTGAAGTACAATGTCTTACCTGTGCTTGTTAATTTCAAACCATATTACCTATACCTTTTGGACCCCAGTTTATGTAGTCTTCAGGGAATCCAAAAAATTGTAACACTTTTCAATTAATCTGCAGAAAACACATATATATTATAGTTCTGTCTCCTTAGTTAAGTTTTTTTAAATTTAGTAAGATAACCCATGAAATACGTAGTAGAATTCATTTCAGGGGCAAAGTTCTTCAAAATATTTTTATTAAAATTACTGGTCAGCAATTTATTTAAAGAGTTACCAGATATATAGCATTCCTGTCTTAGTACTATTTTTAGGCAAAGTACTTGAAAAGGACCCATCATTGTGTAAATAGGTTACAATGATACAATCTGAGTAAAATTTAATTTTAAATACACAAGTTTTAAATTTAGAATGATTTAAAATTTGTAGGCATTTAATATCTTTTTATCTTTTTTGAGGTGCCCCATTTCATTAGAAATGTAACTTTTCCAAAGCTTTTAGATATATTATCTTTTCTTCAATTTTCAAGTTTGAAAGTAATAAAAACATAAAGGAAAATGTTTATAGATATTCGCATGCTCATTTCTGAGCCATGTATGTTTCTCTTAATGCCTGGAACTTGTTTTAAAACAAAAAGCAGTATTCAAAACAAAATTAGAGAATTCTAACATATAAGAAATATGTTTATGATCTTGCTTTTCAGCATTGCTCTTTGCTGTAGGACATTTCTGAATGTAGAATAATCACATAGGGCATTTGTTTAACATGTTTACTACTGAGTCCACATTAGAAATCTTTTGGATCTTTGAACCTCATTTTGAGAAGCACTATTTTTGAGTTATTCTTTTGTCCTCCAGTTAAATAGTAGAAAGTGTATTCATGGTATAAAATATTAAGATAATATAAGAAGAAATTTACAACTTTATGAATATTTTCAACAGATTTTAAGTGAATGACTTCATTAGATATCTTCCTTGTTCTCCTCAACAAAATCTTACCAGTTTTCTACCAAAGATATACAAATGATGAGCACTTTTCTTGATGAGGTTTTAACCTTTATTCAGGTTAGCCTTTTGTTTTAAAAATTTTTAAGAAGTAAGATTGACTTGCATATTTTATGCAGAACTGTGCTACAAAAATATTTTAACTGTATTCTATTTTTTGCAGTCTTTAAGTGTCTCGCCAGTTCTGTTCATATTATATAGTAGGTCATTCAAACTATTCACTGGGAACAAGGCAATTTACAGTCAGAACGGTTGGCATTTTGGTATTCTTGGAAATAATTTATTTTGCATAAGCCTGTGGTCAGATCATTTCATACATATGAAGCCTGGATTAAATTTCAAATGTCTTGTTCAGTGCCAGTACATTTATTTTATAAATTTGTTTTGTTTTGATTTTTGTCATGTAGAATACTGCCTTGGTCATCACAATGTAATGTGTATTTGTGTACCTTCTTTTTCATTTTAAAAATCTTTAAATAAAAAACCTAATAAACATCAAACGATGCAAAAGATCTTAACTTTTAGGAGTATTAGAAACATCTGCAGGTGACTCGATCCCAACTCCAGAGTTTCTGACTTAGTAGGCCTGAAGTGAGGCTCTATATTTTCCTTTCTAACAGGTTCTCAAGCAATACTGATGATACTGGTCTGGACCATACATTCAGACCCACTGCAGTCAAGGGCTATATATTCCCCAAAGCAGATAGCAGTCAGAGTGAAGAGCACTGTTTTTCCCTCGTTTCCAGGTCTTGGCTGTATCATGAAACCAAACTTAAACATATTTTCATGCCACTGGCCTCCACTGCTGACTCTTTATTGGAGTAATTCTCTTCACACTGGCATTGGACTTCAATTCTCAACAAGCCTAAGAGAAGCTCTCTCTCTGCTGCTCACCATCTAGCCATCTTCCTGGGCTCAGAATGATGGCCTTTCTGCTCTCTGTCACTGGAGGTCTAGGCCCCAGAGGTAGCAGGCTCCCTGCTGGGCTCAGACCTCTGGCAAAGCTGCTCTCCCGGTAGGGATGGTGGGCTC
Organism: Heterocephalus glaber; assembly: GCF_000247695.1. The sequence continues at coordinate 318,774 of NW_004624959.1, read as the reverse complement.
CTCTCAGAGGGGCTCAGGCCCTGCACAGAGCAGGTCTCCTGGATGGAGATGGAGGGATCTTGGGGCCAGCACTCAGGCCTTGGGCACTGCTGCTCTCCCAGACTGCAATGGAGGGCTCCTCAGGGAAGGCCTAGGCCAAGATTCATTGTTGTTAACAAGATGTAAATTATGCATTTTCAGTTTACACCTTTCAGTTGTTTGGAAACAAAAGTGACACATTAAGTAATAATTTCTTAAAGACATTCAATTTAACTCAAAAACAAATATTAATAGGATGCTTTCAATGAGTCCTCAGTATGTGGGCTCATCCATCAGCAGCACCCCAAGACTAGTAGTTCAGTCATCACCTAGTCTAATTTCTTCTGTGTGTTCCCCTTTCATAGTACACAGGGTACACAGAGTCCTAAAACAAGAAAGTGGGCCCCTACCACTTGAGACCTGAGGTAGAACAGTAGTTGATGACATTATAGTGACATTATAAAAGTTTTGCAATATGAAAGCTACTAACCAACATGAATTTTCAAAGATTCACTGGCAGTAATACCAAGGATGACACTGAAGAAGCCTTCCTTGCATACGGAGATTTCTCCCTTTGTTCTCATCTCTGCTCTGCTGTTATCAACCCCTAGAATCTGGTGAGTTTAGAAAACCCAAATCAGTTAGATGTTTTCTGTAAAACAAACCATCTTAAGGTGTAATGATTTAAACTAACCCTTTAAATTGCACACATCTATAAATCCTCCAGGTGTTTCTACTTGGCACGGTAAGCACTTTCACAGGTCTGAGGCTTTGCCCTGGGAACCTGGGCTGACTACCCGGGTCCTCATGATGTCTCATCCCCAGTGACCTCCCCAGTCAGGCTTGTTCACATGACTGTGGGCAGTGTTTCTAGATAGAGTAGAAGCACATAAGGCCACTTGGACTTGACACCTGGTCACTTTGCTGCATTTGATTTACCAAAGGCAGTTGCAAGCCAGGTTGACAGTCTGCAGAAACAGACTTTCTTTAGGGGAAAGTTGGAAAGCCTCCGTTGGAAAGGGAATTGTGGAGAATATTAGCTATTATTGCACTCTGCTGCAGAATCAAATAATCCTTTCAAGCAAAAAATGTTCTTTAAAGAGAGTTTAATTCAGAATGAGGGGAATGATTTCTAATACCAAAGCATCTTCACAGATCTAAGCATGTTAATCAATAAAGCCAGGTTCCCACTTCCCCCAAGTCATCAGGTTTCCATTTTGAGTTCTGTGCCCTATCACGTCAAACCATCTTTCAGTTCACACCCAGGAAGGAGAGTCTGGGGGACAGTATTTACTGCAAAGTAATCTAGACAGCCTCTGGCCTGGAATGTGTCCACTGAACAGGAAGATTCAGTAGCTACCAAAATAAAAGGCTTGATGGACAAATGAATGCTTGGCTCCTTCTAATGGAGGGGGCTGTAGAGCAGAGCAAATGGCAGAAAAGGTCAGTCCAAGAATACATGCACCACAAAGTCCCTGCCAAGGTACTGCCAACTCCCAGGGGAGGTGCAAAGCCCTCGGGGCTAAAGAAAGGAGAGAAAAGCCCATGGCCATGACCAAAGGGAGCAGAATACCTGTAAAAACAAATCTAGCAGACATGAAAAAAGCAGCAAGGCAATAGGAATAAGGCCAAAAAATAATGCCTTGAGTTTTCACAAAGTTCAAAAATACTAGTCTTTCAGGAAAATGAATTCCTGGCATGCATCCAGTTTCCCTACTAGCATGTCTGTAATATTTGGACATTCAGGAACAAAAGTAAACAGTTCCTTGATATGTAAAGGGTTTCTTCTCAAGCTGTGGATTACCCTGTCCTCTTCTTTTCCCTGTGTTTCTGTCATCTTAGAGTACTTTGTCAGAGAAATGGAGGGTCACAAAAATACAATAATGGAAGAATATAGAAAGGAATAATAAAAATTATTGACTACTGTATAGCAGAAGCATTGTACATGTTAAATGTAAGCATCCTCACAGCTCAGATATGAAGGTACTATTAATATAGGGGAGAGAGATGTAACTCCCAAACCTACTAGATATCTGAAACATGAGTTCATGTTCTCTAAAATCAAATAATCAATTCTAGTAACAAGCAAGGTTAAGAGTAGGAAAATTTTATTGAGAGAAAGAAAGCTTCTGCCTGAGAGAGACAGAAGGGGGGTTGGGAAGTAGGTTGCCCCAGTGTGGTTTTAATTTACATTTGTTATTTACTATCTTTTTAAAGGTTAAACTGTTGATCTGATTCCTTTTTTCATAGTCCTAAGCAATCCTTAATTCTAAAATGTACATCTGGGGGTATTGTCACTCAATATGGTCTGGGGAGGTTCCGTGAAGTGGAGATGAGAAATCTCAACTCACTCCACCAACAGGATAGGTTGTAGGTTTGCTGATTTTAATTAAGGAAACATAATTTTTAAGACATATCAGTGAGAGGCATAAATAAACTTATTTGGTAAAATTTAAAAGTATACTCTCAGAAAGAATAGAGAGTGGGCCCATAAGAGAGACAGGTGAATAACAATCAGGGGTTGGGTTCTTGTGGGCTCATAGGAGTCCTCGAGTTGCCTGATCTAGGATGTGTATTCCCAGTGTCTGTCGAGTTTCCCCATCTGGTAGGCTATGTTAGAATGCAAGCCATTTACACGTGGTTGAAGCTGAGATCTGCTGTCCTTTTAATAGTGTGCTTTATGAGCATGCAGATTGGTAGGAGGGAGCCCAATTTACAGGTAAAATTATGAGCCCAGAACCGGGGAAAGGAAAGTACCCACATCTCAGTTTGTAGACTTACTGCATTAGGGACATTGTTTTGCACGAGTTTCCTGGAAGGGAAATAGATGTTGCAGTGTGTGGCCATGGATGTGCAAAGGATGAAGATTACCCAGAGATGAGATGTAGTCCAATCACTGAGAACCCAGAAGGCTGCTTCTTGGGCCTAAGAGAGCCTAGGCATACAACAACCAACTGAGCCCTCTGTGATTATTTATTTGTAACTCAAAGGCATGAGAACAAGGGCATGGAAAAAAAGCATTTTGCAACATATTGTATTGTTTATGTCAGAGGACATGGCCAGAATGGGATGGTTTTCTATGTGACACATGGCAACCTAGTTTAGATAAACTTTGGGAGGCAGAGGGGACATAATGGCAAAAGCAAACATCTCTAACTGTAACTTGTTCTTCCTTCTGCTGACTGTTGTCTTGCAGATTTGCTCTAAACTCTAACCCTGTATTTCAGGAGCACAGGAGCTGTTGTTCTCCAAATTTCTTCTTTAGTGCACTCAGGTTCAATCACTCCTTTAGCACTCGACTCCCCACAAATAGACTTGAACAATTTTGGTGTCCTGAAATTGCAGACTTTTTAAAAGTATAATTTAAAAATTATCATTTTCCTTATTTCCTTTCAGTCTACATTTATTTATTCTATCCTTCCTCATATGATTTTTGAGGTAAGGTAGAAAGTTTACATCTGAAAAGCAGAGAACATTATCTGTGCCCACCTAATGTGGGAAAAGATCTCTGGAACTTTTACTTCTCTTTTATCTTTTCCTATTTATCATGGGTTTCAGTCATTGCATAAAGAGCTTGCCCTAGAATTTAAAAAGTTTCCCATTTCATCAAAACTTAGACATACCTCATAAGAAGTCCAAATATATTTTATGCTTTTACTCAATCACCCAAGTTCTCTAGTTTAGGGTAGTGATAAAACCTAGGATCCTCAAATGTTCCCCATGGAGAGACACAAAAATTTGGGCATCTTTTATCAAATTTCCCCATTTTTGTTAAGTACAGAGACATCACAGTTATGAAGGACATATTCAGCTGGTGTACAAAATATTGATTTCTTCTTTAATAATCTCTCCTTCCTTGAATGTTTTTCACATGTATTCCTTTTGTCTTGAAAATGAAACCTTCTATGCTAGCCAGTGAGACCTATATTTTGGACCAATTTAATGTGCTCCTTATGGGAGTAGCTTGTTCACATTTTACCCTAAGTTCAGTTTTTCCCACTGTGTCTTGCACATTTGTCAGAATTGTAGTGGGCTCAAAATACTGGGCAGTCAACCCTAATCTATAATTTTCTGGATGAGCCAAGGAATGAGGCAGGTTGTTTTAGGATTCCTTAATATACTAGTACAGATAGCACATCTGGGGCTTTGGGGTCACTCCCTGATCATCCACCTGAATGTAGGTAACACCCCAAGGCCAATCCTGCTTCCATTGTCCTAAGAGAAGCAGAAATAAGATTAAGAAAGGCCCATGAAATTTTTAAAGCTCTGAGCCAGAGTATATGCATTTTAGGTCCCATAGCTTGACATATAGTAACATTTTCCCCTCTCAAACTTCATTAACTTTTTTTCTGTTGGGACAGTCATGCATGCAATTAAAACAGAGTTAACTGTGGGATAGTCATGCATACTGGATGCCGCTGAGATGACCCAGAACACACTCAATCATTTCTGTCAACATGTGCACAGAGATCCAATGAGAGGAACCTGGTGTGGGGAACACATCATTTAAATGCAAAACCCTGATTTATCTCATCTCCCTATTCCCCCTCCATCTCAACACCACATTCTCCCATTTGTACCTGTAGGGGGCTGCTGTGAGATGTGTCAAAGCCTGGGTGTCAGAGGGCACCTGAAGGCATCTGAGGATACAATCCCATCTTTTAGTGCAGGCACATGATGGGGGTTCATTGTCATAATGAATCAGCACAGAGAACCACGCATGCACCTCAAGGCCTGCAAGGTTGCCCAGAATGTTTTGTCTTACTATGTCTTAGTAAGTTGATAAAAACAAAGTATATGTGCTTTGTCGGAAAAGAAAGCTGGGTTCCTGCATTTTGTATGATGTCTGCTCAACATGTGTTCTTTTCTTCAGGAAACTTGCCTGACCAGGGCTCCCTTCAGCCACCAGCTCTGACAGTACCACCCTTGTATTTTTACTGGCATGAATCTGTACTTTCTGAGCACACCTTCTATGTTATCCTCAATAAATGTAGCTACTTTTTCTTTTACCATTGAGTATACACTTGTAATTCCTTGCTAGCCATACACAGGAATCTGGAAGCTGTCTCCCAGATCCATCCCACACTATATCAAGACTTGTACATCCTGGCAAATTCCTCTGACACCTTCAACCGGTAGAGTTGTGGGGGGTTTAAGTGTCCCTTTGACATCTTTCTCATAAGGCTCACATACAATTTCTACAAAAGTGTAAAGTTGTAATAATCTGGAGAAAAAGAAAATACAACCCCCGCCCCCAGATTAGATAATGAAGTGGCAAGAGAAAAGGGCTAATACTAATTGTCTGGAAAAATATGATGACATACAGCTAACAAACTAGTTCAGAATAAACCCTCGACTCTCAGTCAAAATGAAGTGGGAGTCCAGGAGGGACTCACTCCTATTCACCACAGAGGCCCCATGGTCAGTGGGTACAAAGGGTGCCTGTTGGTATGTGGTGCTGATCCAGTTGTCTTTGCCAGTGAAGGTGAGTCTTCTCTCAGAAAGCAAGATGAAATATATAAGGTAAGCTCACAGAGCCAAAAACTCAATTCACCAGCAAAAAAGATGAGCTCAAATGGGCAAAAATAAAATGGCTATGGACATCTCTGCCACAATTATTTGTAGGAGTTTTAAGAACAGTTACATTACAGTACATGTTCAGTTATACAGACCATGTTGTACAATACATACAAAAAAATCATCATTCTGATGGTCACGAGTAAACAAGAATCTCATGGAGGCTCTGTGATAGATTTAGTGCTTTCCATTCAGAGGTGAAGGCCAGCATGATGAGCAGGTTTCCCAGGATGGTGACCAGGTACATGGACAGGAAGAGCCAAAAGAGAAAAGGCTACAATTCAGGATCATCTGTGAGGCCCAGCAGAAGAAACTGTGATGTACTCATTTGGTTTTCTCCTCTCATGTCACTGGTTTGTCTTCCAGAGAAAGATGAAATAGCAACGTTCTATGAACAGAACCTGAAAGTCAGGCAGTCATCATTCACAGTATTACCTCTGGATGGAGCTCCTTCACCCTCTACTTGGCTAATGACAGTGGTTTCTGCAGCCAAATTGTAGCTCATTTCATTTTTAAATTAATATAATCATTTACACTTCATGTAATGTAGCTGAAATTTGTTCTTTTTAATAATGTCTCTATTTTCCCATTTAAAATTGTGGATGTATTCAAAATTCTAGATTTCAAAATTTCTAGCTAGATTTGTTTTTACAGGTATTCTGCTCCCTTTGGTCATGGCCATGGGCTTTCTCTCCTTTCTTTAGCCCTGAGGGCTTTGCCCACTTGTTATCCCTCATTTTTCTTTGTAAAAATATGGCTCCTACTGAGACATTGCAGTGTTCCAAACTGACTCTATTCAGGGTAATACTCTCAATAAATGACACTTATGAAAATTACTTGTTACATTATTATTTACTTATTAAAATGTTACATTATCATTAAAGTCTGTTGCATTATTATTTTTCTCCTTTTCATCATAACTGCTTTGGATATACATCTCTCCCAAGGTACAACCAAACAGTGTTTCCTGGAAGATAAGTGCTAACAGAAAAATGAGCACTGGTCATTTCCATGGAGATGCCCAGAGGTAGAAGAATAAAACTCACTATTTTCTTGCTCACTGGCTGCTCCGAATGCTGGTAAGGTAGGGTGATTGAGGCTCTTTTTTTTGAAATCAAGTTTTCAAGACAGACTATTTTCCAGTTAGATCTCATTTTCAGGGAAACACAGAATACAGAGCTGTGATGTAAAAATTTGGTTCTTGAGTAAGAGTTCCTGGATCAGAATGAAGGAAATTAAAAACTTTTTGATCTTCAGAAAATAATTTAAACTCTCTCAGCTGCAAATACCTCACCTCTCTGGTAGGATTACTAAATGTTCACTTCATGTTAGGACAAAGGCAAAATTGAATGCCTTGATATAATTGTTCTATGGTTTCTTCAATAAAACTGTACATTCCTAAACCTAAACTTCTGTTTTTCAGCTCTCAATTAAAATATTTTGGATGACTCACATTTACCAATAATCCCTCAATCTGCTTCTGATATCATAGATGGGATTCTGATCATTGTAAACAAACCAGGCTTCTCACCCCTTTTGGCTGCCATACAACATTTCTGGTGATGATCAGTGTGACTTTTTCTTTCACAGAATATTTCTCCAGGAAATTCTCCCAAGTAAGAAACTACATGTGGATTACATAGATAAAAGTAGGAGAGAAAAGTATCCTATGGAAGTAAAAACAAATCAAATAAAAAGTGGGCTTATGTGTCCATGCCCTTGAGTCAGGATGTATTGTGTTATACTAGAAGCTGTAATGGTCAAAGGATGAATTGAACTTGACAAAAAAATATCAAAATTATACAAATAAAACTATTTTGTAAAGATTATGATTATAAAATTAAAGATTTTCAATGAAGTTTTACACTCTAACATAAAGTGTCCATATTACCAATTCCTAGAGAATGTTAATTAATTCAAGATAGAAAGCATCAAGCATATTTATTTGGTCATGGTGAATAAGAGAATATTCTCCAACTCAGGAAATTTTAAGCTATGAGAGAAGGGATGGGCCATTGGCCATCAGAGAAGAAGAGGACTGGTGTAGTAGTCTAGGCCATGGGAACGAAGATGTGGTTTCCTTATCAGACCCTGAAATTTGTATAGGAGGGAGAATATTCTGTTATTTGTAGCACTGAGGGTGTGACTGTTTTGATCAACATTGTCTTGCCAGGGACTTAGAGGAACTCTGTTACATAGGTTCTGGATATATGTTTAATACATATTAAATATCAAAACAAAAATATTTCCTATAATGTAACAATAAATCCTCAAGCTGATCACAAGCCTAAACATAAATCCAGAACTGAGTAACAAAATTAAGTAAAATCCAGCCATAGCTCTTTTGAAGAGTAACAAATAATGAGTGAGGAATAAGAATTCTAGGAATGGAAGCTTCCTTTAACACAAGGATGCTGGTTAATATAATTTATCATTAAGCAGGCCAAATAATAAAAATCCCAACTATAATTATAATATGAAATGATGTTTCAGTAAATCGAATAGACATTTATATTGTTAGTATCCAGTGTGGAGACTGTTAGTAAACAAAGAGACCAAAGACATTTTTGCTAACTCAAGAGACAATGGTTATTCTCAAAATAGAGGCTAGAGGAAACATTTACATGAAAACACTAGAATATTTGTGTTAATTTCATGAAAATACCAAGACTGTCCTGCAACTATAATCATTCAATATTTTCCTCAATATGTAAAGTAATCAGTAATATGGTAAAAGGAAATTGGAATGATGATTAAACATCAGAGTCAATTACAGTATTTGTATGCTTGTGAACAGTAAGATAAATTGATAATCCCAATAGCATGCAATGAATAAAGCTCTGAGGAAGTGGAATCTGCCTGTGAAAATAGAAGATAAGCCAGTCACGCAGAAGGCGCTGAATCAGCCCACTGCAGACAGGCAGGTCTGTGGATGGCATACCAAAGTCACCAGTCATGCAGAGTGCACCACACCGAATCAGCCTGCACACTGGCAGCAATCCACTGGACACCATCCCCCTCCCCGCTCCTCTGTACAGCCACCTGGTTCCACACTACAAAGACACAGAGGACACCGGACAACCAGACCACTGTATTGGGTAAGTTGGAGTCATCTTCACCTTCCTTCAGGATTGGGACTATCTTCAGGGGAAGGGCAGCTGGAAACTGCAATACAACTCTGCAGAGTTCAACCCTACAGGAGGACAGGGAGCTCAACTTAGGACTTGCAGCCAGAAATCTGCCTGAATCTCATGGGTTTGGGACTAGCTTGCTGAGACTCATTGACTTATATCTGCATACTGCAACCCACGTTGTCTACTGTGACAGCAGAGACATACTCTGAAAGAGGCCCTTCAACTTCATGTTTTTTTTTAATTCCCAAAATTAGTTTTATTATTTTGGGTTTTTTCTCTTTTCTTTTCTTTTGCTCCTCTTATCTTTAAGTTTTTTCCCTACTCTTTGCAAGTATTTGTTTTTCTCTCCTTTTTTTTCTTTTCTTTTCTTCTTTCTTTTTTCTTTCCTTTCTCTCTCTTATACTCACTCTCCTGATATCCCACATTGTTCATCTTCCCTTTTTGTCCCTGTTTTGGTCCCCATTCGAAGTTCTTCTTTATTTTCCTATTATTCTCTTTTTCCTTCTCACCTGTGTCCTCTGGCCACACTGCTAACCTTCCCCTATACTTCTTCCCATCTATCCCTCCCTCTCCAACCCCTTCTAACTCCCCATCCCAAAGGGTAAAGTTGTTATATTGAAGAGTTTATTCACTATATGTTGGGTTGGTCCTCAATCTTGATCTAAGTTACACAGCTAAAGGTGATAGATTAATAACTACCACAAATTGTCATTCTTTAAGAGATATTTGATGTTATGGTGCTGTTGATTGTATGATTTGGGGTAAGGTGTCATGATAGATCTAAACAGTATTCCTTCCTGGTATAATGAAAATGAGATAGTCTCAGAGTCATTATAGACTCAAAAGCTAAAGAACAGCTATATCCTGTAGACACCTCTGAGAAGCAATCATTCCATAAGGGTTCTAATTACAAGCAACAAAGATACCTACAATAAGCAATTTCAAACTATCAACCCTTGAGTTAAACCAAGAACAGTACCAAAAACAAAAATGGAAGACATTTAAGCAAGGCACAAACTCAGACTTCCAGCCCACCAAGGGTAAATCCTGGGGGAAATGAGATGGAAAAGTCCCATAACCAACCATCTGAATACCATGAACTGATAGCACAGGAAGTAACAAAACAGATGAATGAGGCTCTAAAAAAATTCAAAGCAGAAATAATCTCCCAGATATCTGCAGAGATGGTGAGCAGAGTGATAGACATGATTAGAGGATCTAGAAAAGAAAGAGATAAAAAAATAGATGAGCTCAGAAACATGCTGAAAGCCATGCATACCCAGCATAAAAAAGAAATGGAATCCATGAAACAGTTTCAAACAGATATTCAGGAGATCAAAAACTCCATTGAAAAACGGGCTAGGGATTTAGCTCAGTGGTTCAGCCACCTGCCTCGCAAGCTCAAGGTCCTGAGTTCAATCCCTGGTACCAAAAAAAAAAAAAAAA